>JAQFXU010001315.1:0-30841 GCA_034693705.1 Spatulosminthurus flaviceps | reverse complement strand
CTCCATTAGAATTTTTTTCTCAAATTTTCATTTTTCTTATTTCCGTCGATGTGAAACAGTTTCACTCAGAAAATAGTTTTTATTTTTTAAATTTAGAGACAAACTTTTTGTAATTCCATGTAATAATTTGCAACATGCAATTCCGACTGTTTGGGTATTTCACAATAGGGCGCTTCGCCACTTGAAAAAGACACGTGTTCAACCTATGATGCATTAATTCATTGGTCCAGTCCATTTCCCTTGAATTGTTACAGTATTTTAACAGCTTATACTTAATCATGTGAGTAGAATAAAAACAAAATTTATTTACTAACTTTAAACGACTCCTTTTTAAGATATAGCTGCCTCGTACAACCAAAAAGTACATAGGGCTAAATAATCTTTAGCCCATGATTACTATTGAAACTTAACGATGACAACATTACTCATTTCATACCAAACATATAGCTTTGATTCACATGTCTAATTACAAACGACATTATGATGAGGCTCAACCTTGAATTACAGGATTAAATACATGGCAATAAATTTGTCAAAGCTACCGAGGAGCCTCAATTATTAATTAGTAAAGTCAATAGCAATCTTTACATTTCTTCCATACTAAAATGAATTATTCGTACCTTTCTACCCTCCCTCCACACACAAGCATACACTTCCTTGAAACAATTAACAGAGTCGGTTCCAATAATTTGCATGACTTCAACCATGAACGTACCTACTTCACATTTACTCTCCTGCCTGTCCCATTAAAGGCAGGAGGAACGACAAAGAATGCGCAACTCTTTCACATGTACAAACCAAACGAATCCCTTGTTAAAAACCGCAAAATATCCGAGTTTGACAAGAAGAAATTCAACGACCCCATCAATATCCGTCAAGTGGAAAAATCCACGAGATTTATCGCCCATTTAGCAAAACCTACCCTCATGAGAAACACATTTGGCCAACCAGCACTTTCAGTCCTACAAATCAAATGTGTACATTTCCATAGACTTTTCATTCCTTTTATACAATATGACTCCTCTTGCCTTCCTTCACATCAAGTCAACTGCTGCTGCGACTGTGACAAATAATTATGATCAAGCTTTCCAGCTCCTTCATATCTTCCAACCAGTGCAGTATAGTTTTCTCAAATCCCTCTACATGTAAAATTTATTACATTTTCACTCCAACAACACACGAGTTTCAAGAAACGGAGTGAATCTCACGTATTTTATGAGATCATGCTCACACACTCAATGCATTGCTACACCAGTGCCATGAGCAAGGAGACTGGATAGATCAAGCATACTTCCAATATATCAAAAACATGTTATAAAATATTCTGAAAATACAAAGTTCATCAGCTTCCCATCTCCAAAAAATTTTCATAAGCCCTAAGTTGGAAAATCCGATTCCAACTTTATTACTTACTACAGATTGGAGCATCAAAGGAAACAATAATGAGCGTGAAAAATTGTTCCTTAACCTTGTACAGGAAAATGAAGTCATGCGTCTATTTATTTTCAAACTGACATTTCCCTCTCATTTTTTTTGTAACAAATAAGATTAATTTACAAAACTCACCCGCAAGAGTTCTCTTTCAAGTTCACAGTACATACTAATTCCACCACAAAAGTCACACTAGGAAAATATAATGACTGTCAAGTCCCAACATATTCCTAATGACAAATGCTCTGAGTTTTTAAGCTCCTATGAAAGAATCTCCATACATTTCAGTATCGTTAACAAACACTCAAGAAGGAAACATTATGCGGTTTGAGATTCTTCAGATATACACACTCACACTAAAAAATTCAATGTTGCGTATACATAGAAAATCAACCCTTGTATTTTCACTGGAAGGAATGAATGGAGCTTTAAAAAGCTCTCAAAAAGTTTCTGTGTTGTTATTGTTGAAAAAAATAAAATGACAACTTCAAGGTTATTTTTTCCAAGTTTTAATTTGCATCCGTTTTTAACATCTCTATGTACATTGCCTAGGGTTAAAGTAATGCAGCAAGAAGTGCATACATAATTAGAGTTTTTCAACTAGCTTTTAACATATGTTTAAAATAAAGTAATTTTTCGTCTCTTCAAGCATAGACAAGATACATACGTAGGTAGTGACTTAGTGAGCTATTAAAATTTTCTAATTTCCCTGTAACAGTAGCTTATTTGAATGTAGAGACATTATGAGTGCCCTGTTCCGCTTTGACGTTCCAGAGGTTAACCCTAATAATAAAAGTGGGGGAAGTTAATGTTGAAACTATAGAGCTGGATGAGTGTGAGTGGCGGCGGTGGAGGATGTAATATTAAGAAAGGCTCCGGTGGATGCTTAAAGTATAGATGAAGAAGGCTCGTGCTATGGAACGAGACAGTTGAAAATGATGTTAGCTTTTTTTACATGTCTATTTCCAATTTAAGAGGAAGGGTAAATGGGAAAGGTACGGACAAGTCAGGGAAGACAGTTAAGACGAGGCTTGAAAGAAAACAACATGACTTTGTACGCGAGTTCATCCCTTACACAATCTTACGACTTCATGGTAAATAATTATCGGAGCTGAGCGATCTACGAGTTTCGAAGAAGGG
Source organism: Spatulosminthurus flaviceps (assembly GCA_034693705.1). Classification (NCBI taxonomy): domain Eukaryota; kingdom Metazoa; phylum Arthropoda; class Collembola; order Symphypleona; family Sminthuridae; genus Spatulosminthurus; species Spatulosminthurus flaviceps. The sequence continues at coordinate 28,270 of JAQFXU010001315.1, read as the reverse complement.
AAGAAGAGTTTTTGGGCTTGGATCAAGATATATCTTCTTTAATGTTTTCCCCCTTCATACCTGCACCCTGTCAGGATTTACACATTGCTTTTACTATTTCCGAACTACGTTTTCTTCTCTCTCTCTCTCGCTTTGCTCTTTGTAGGAATAATAAAAAAGAGGAACCAAGAGTGAAATCTTATCATTTAAGAAAAACCGATGAGTTTTACAAGATGATGATGATGTGAAGCGCCGAAACCATTGACAGATTCCACGAGCTAACATCTTGCCCCCAGCTGGCTGCTTCAGTAGGAGGGAAGAATTTCAGACGGTTTTTTTTACTGGACCACCATATACATAATATCCTACTCACTTCCACCGTCCTTTTTACGTCTCCTTCAAAGAACTGTCATTCTCATGTTTGTTTTAAGACCTTTGGGTAAAATAAAGAGAGAGAGAGAAAAAAAAAGAATTCCCTTTGACATTTGAAGAGAGGATGAAGGTGTGTTTGTATTTAGCACACAGACACAAACGTTATCTCGTATCCTTGACAAGAATTAATTCTTTCCAATTCCTTTGGAAAACTTCATTAAAATTTAAAGCTCTCAATTTTGACAAATTGTTTTCGCAAGCTATAGAATTTGCTACGTTAAAGCCCTTTTTCTCTATGAATGTATTCAAAGACATGATTCCTATTATACTTTCTCTTGAAACGAAATCACTAGTGTTAAAAAGTGGTAAAAATATTATAAACGCCTTTAATTATTATATAAATGAATACATTCCCAAGGATTTGAAAAATTTTAAGAGACAAGAGCAATGAGGACGTGGATTCTTAAAAAGGAAGTCTCTCATTTGAGACTCCAAGTGTGCAATCAGCACGTACGGACTTTCCTCCTATATAATTCTATTGTAGTGGACCGGCGCGGCGTATAGCTGAGGAAAAAGAATTAATTTTAGTTATTTGCCCTCTCTACGACTGCAGTACACGAAGAGAAAGTTTTCCTTTTGAACCTAACCCGTTTTTTTCTTATTAAACCTCACCCTCGTCCAACTGCCAATGGAATAATTGTTAAAATGGTGATACTTGATTTGTCAAGGGATGGAAACAAGAACGCATGCATATTTTCTGTTTATAAGTTAAGGAAAGGACAGATGGGCACGTTTGAGGACGAGCGTAGTGTAATTGCTAGGAATATTCTTGTTTCCATGTAAAGACATTATAAAGAGAATTTTAACCCGACCTAAATTATCATTTCCTTAGTGCAACCTTGTTTTTTTCTTTTCTTGACAAGTACCAGAACCAATCTGATGTCTTTTGATCAGTTACCCCTGTAACAGTAAAGTCCTACGCTCAGGAGAAGAAATTGTCAGGAGAGGAAATTAATGCAGAGGAAACCTCACACACACACACATTTTACATGCTTTGGGTTACCTTCTTTGATTGACTCTATCTCCACTTTCCGCCTCCACTTCAAAGGAAAAGTTGTTGCATGTATTTTTTTATATATCTTTTCTATGTATCGTCCAGAGCCGAAAAGTATCTATTGCTTCTCTTAACTTCTCCTACAGGCCCAATTTTTCCCCAAGAGCAGTCCAAACTTGAGTAATTGTTCATACACGCACCTACACACATGATTTCCACGCAGTGATTTACTCAATTTATATTCATACAACACCGATCGTATTTGTACTTTCAAGGTCAGTTCTACATAGAACTAAAAACAATAATAATAACAAGACAGTGGGCCAAAGACAAGAGGATCATCGACAGCTTTGCATACTCAACGAATGTGGAAAAATTAGGCTAGCAATTTTATATATAGATTTTTATATGGAGTTATTCATATTGAAATGTGTGTGGACATTGTATGAACGACAATATAATTTCTACAGGGTCGACCAATAACAATTAAAAATACATTCGCTTTCGTTGAATATTCATTGAGGAAATTCCTTTGAAATGAAACTCAGGTTAGTTTTAATATCAAAAGCAAACAAGTGATGTGGTAAGGTATGCATACGTAGCGGTGTGCATAGAAAGATTGGTAAAATTTGCATTCTTCGTGTTGGAAGTGCTCTCATGCATGTTTGATGTAGGTTGGTTAAAATAATTGATTGCCCCTGAGAAAATCCAGTTGGGATCAATAATGTCAACGGAAATTATTATTTATCCTGCCCTTATGACAATGGCTGAGAGAAAATCTTGACACACTAAATCATGGAATATTGACCATGCATTTAAATTCATTTCAAGTACATACTTACATTTTCCTACCTTCTCTACCCACAGAACAGAGAGATGGATAGATGAAAGGATGACATGTATGAATGACCTTTATTAATTGTAAATTATACACTGAAACTAAGTGGGTATATTTCTACTTTTTCCTCCTTCTTCTTCTTCCAATAAACCATAACGAGTGATCATAAAAATTTGATGAATGACGGGGCTATTGAATGGATTTGATCGACTGACCGATTATTGACTCATCTGGCTTATGTTCGGACTCTAAACATTGTCAACGACTCGTTTTTCCCTACGTACATATTCAATGCAATGCTAAAAGCTTAAGCTTTACCCTTACGATGATAGTCATCAAAACTAATACCTGTTTTGTTCCTTAAGATTCGCCTTTAAAAAAATGTCATGCTTCCTTCTTCTACTGCCCCAGCTCTCCAGGTATTGCATGTATATTATGTTAAATTACCATAGAGCTAATGCATCTACGTGTATTGAATCTCTTTCCATGTCGAGCCTTTGTGTATGAGTAGATATTGTTTTGAAGGGTTGAGGTTACAAAAAATTGTTACGCAACATCCGAATCAATTAGTAGTATCAATTGTATCTCCTATTGACACATGATTCATGGATACATCAGTGTCATATGTCTTTTGTGCGGTGGAAGACATAGGTGAGTACATGCGTTATAAGAGTACACCTCCACGTGCCTCAAATACCAAATCATTTTCCCTTTGACATTAAATTGCTCTAAGGCGGTTGAACCGCAAAAGCGATGCACTTGAACCTACACACATTTTTTTCTCATAGCTTATGCATATAATAGGACATTTAGTATACACAAATAAAAGCCTCTGGACATGCTGTTACAAATGCATATGAAGAATATGCTATAATAGCACTATTTTGCTATTATTATGGCCAGAGAATAAAATAAATCTTTTTATTCTACTCGTCGGAAAATGAAAGGAGTGAAGCTGTGATAGGTCCATTAAATAAGTGTGGTAATAATAAGTATATTTATACACAAACCATTATAATCTATATTGGCTCTCCCATCCTTTTATTATTATAAATCCTGAGACTCGAAGGGATATCAAATGACGACAGGTATGGATCGATGGAACGGAGCCTAATGAGAAGGAATCGTTCCTATTGTTATAAACCTTCAAGCAATTTTTCTTTTGCTTTATATTTAATCATGTCAGGCTTATATGTATATAAAAAGCTATAGAGTACAGGTATGAACTTTCCTTGTGGTGAGGGATACAGAGCTGAATTGCACACGGAGTATAGAGTTGATAATTAAAGGGGATTGATTTCAGAATCGAATGACGATTAGAACATCAGCTAATTATGTAGCCTTGATTAGTATATGCGTAAGTATTGTGAGGAGGAATGGTATGTAAAGTTGACATAATGACACAATGCCTTTCTTTCCTGTCAATCACCGTCCGTCCCTTACGTTACACGACTATAGTGAAGAATGAACGTAGAAAATGCATGTCAATGTTAAATATCCCTTTTATGATGTTGGACCTGTAGTAATTATTATCTCATTACAAATCAAAGGATAGTAAGGATACATTACAAATGCATGTATTCTATACCTGAATGAGTGAAATTTGTTACCTCAAGGAAGGGTTATGAGAGACTTGGGTATTTCATCATATGTATCTCTAAGGTGTGGTTATTTAAAGATACCGTATCTCTGAAATTTTGCTAAAATATCGTGATATAATTTTCCCCAGCAATTTCGCCAATTTAAATATGAGCCCAGTCCAAAGGTTTTTTTCCATGCATGCTCAAAGCTCCAGCACTAATTACTAGTTTACGAAATCGTAAATCTCACGCGAGATTTTATACGCAAAAATGTATGCTAATTTCCTAAACATTGTTTCTAAATACCATAGTTTTTTTCTGCATTTTACTTTCAAATTAAAAACACAGCCTTAGTCTGGAATATTTTTGGAAGTCGTGTGGTGTAGACAAAAGGAGCTGAGTTATTTATATGAAACATATGGCCAAAGCCTTTAATGTGAATTGTATACTTGGAAACTTTGTGTCCAAGTGTACAGGAGCATAGACCATAAGAATTTAAAGGATTCCCACCCATGAGTCAGTCAGAAATTCGCTGAATACATTTTTAAATAAATTTTTAGCACAAAGTATGTGCAGATAGCAGAGTAGTGTAATGGAACATGTGGTTCAGGAAAGGAAATTCTCCAGTAAGAATCTTGCAAATTACAATATAGTATGGAATAAGGTTACCACAGCATGAAAGATTTACGGACGGGAGGAAGAAACAAAGGAATTCATTATAAAAGCACCTCATGCTTTTCAAATTCCACGTAATATCACAAATACATACGAAATTTAAACACACACTTCACTAAGAATCCTATTACGAGACTTGAATGCATTATATGTGTAAGGGAATAATATTTATTTATGTAAGCTCTCCACAAAAGAGTAAACAACTATCAAGAGTGCTTTTGTAATCAAGTTTTTTTGCACTAATTACTAGGTTAGTCCCATATCATTTTCTAATGACAAGATTCATTAATTTTTTCATCCACCAAGTCAGTGTATACATAGTGAAAAGTGTTGCAAATGTTTCCTTGTTCTTAGTTATAATCCTATATTAATCATCTCAAATGATACAGTATGATTAATCTGGGAAAATATTGTATCATTAACAAAAATAGCTCTCGAATTATTGCTGCACTTTCAAAGAGATATTTGCATCGCTTCAATTCCTAGAGAATAACAATGTTATCAATTCTGTGAATCATTGAGTGGCCCGCAGGTGAGCTCACGATGTGCATGAAACTGATGATTCAATTCTGGGTTCTACGTTGTCAATTTCCAATAACTACTCAATTATTATTGACAAGCTCAGGTCGGTTTGACGACTTTATGTGGCTAAATACTGACGTATCCAAGGTCTTAAAAGTTAGGGTAGAGAGAGAGAGAGAGATATGTAGACGATGAGATCCTGAAGTGTAATAATTTTTTTGAAAAATCTCTGTTACATTGACCTTGCTTTTAAGAACAAGTGAATTTTGATTATCTCCGTATAAGAATTATTAGGATATGGATCCGACGGAGGAAAAAAGGTCAGTGTGCTGAAGAGATATGAAATTTCCAAGAAAATCCATCAAATTTGTTCCACTTGAAAAATTTCCATTTATTGAGCCTCTCAAATTGAGAGGTGGTGCCGACCAGAGAAACGAGAGAGACGTGACGATATTATCATATAATTTGCAATTTACTCTCGCTCACAATAAATAACATTGTTACATTCGTATGTAATAGTTTTCTTGTATATTCTAATTTATTACAATCATTTTCAACGATAATAATGATTTACAATAATAATAATTATTTCCCTTTTAGTTTCTCTCGAGGCTACTTTTCTTCCAAGCAATTGGTAAAATACACCGAAACTATGTCTCGATTTCCAATTAATATATATATTTTTTTCCGTATCTATACTTACAATTAGTTACAGGGTATGTAAATTAAAATGGTTTATAAACCATAGTCATTATTGTTACACTTATTTATTTACTTCTTGTTCCTTGGATTTATTGACTCCATCCCAAATCCAATGTTTTATCGTAGGAGTCCAAATCATGGTTGAATACTTGGAAATTTCATTTTAAAATATCTGTAATCATTTCTATAACAAACCTATTTCTCCTTTCCGGCAGGTTTTTCACGCATAAATCCGCTAGGTAAGAAAGAAAATCAACGGAGCTAATAATTATTATTATTACAATTTTAGGAATTTTGGCTACGGCATATTGTGTGTCAATGTGACGGTCACTTCAAGTGTAAATATTTATATATTATTTTATGTATATAATAACGACAATATAATTCATCGCCGTCAAGGCTATCTCTCGTTTATATCTATGACAATATATATATATTACATAATACTTCAATCACATTATTATATAAACCCTCTGGAAAATGTCAAGTTCAATTTATAAATTATTGTTTATGTTTCACTACCTATAATTCTATATAGTTCTGTGAGATTATTCTATTTTCTGAAAAAGCACTCCATTCTGTACGTTTTATGTATATTGCACTTATTCCCATGTTGACATTTCCATGACTCTCGATGAAATTACAAGGATTTTAAAATGTTGACTCACATGAAAATTTTCTCTCACATGAAGATTTTATGGAGCACAAGTTTTTATTATACAGTAAATATAACTATGTTGTACACATATTCTGCCCAACGTTTTACAAACAACTATATTTGCATAGATACGTACATACGTACATGTACATATACAATTTAGGTATTGTATATTATTGATCCAGAATATCCACTAAACCTATAGATCAAAACAAGTACACGAGACTGACTCGTTAAAATTGCATATATGTATTCCTAAATGGTATATATACCATTTAGGAAATCTAGAAATTCCACTTATACAAAGTTTACGCATTTTTTGTACAACAACAAAATGTTGATGTTTCTACAAATGACAATTTAACAACAATAAACAATCAACTCTGTTCGGTTCAGAATATTGTAATATATTTTGGGATTTATATACCAAGAGCTTGGTAAATGTACGCATTATTATTGTTTTGAATTATTGATTATTAAAAATTTTAGAAATGTACTCTGTTCAATTCGTTCGTTCGTAGCTATTATGTACATTATAACAATAATAATAGTATTGTAATTTTTATAAATCATTTTTATTTTTTTTTGGATTGGCATTTTATTATTTGATTTAAAGCTGAAAGTCTTGGTTTTGTTTCCATGGTTCTTGATTTTTCTTCCGTCGCATCTGACTCAATCCAATGACATCGGTTCTTGAGGGTAGTGAGACGACAAATGGTTGTTGTTGATTGAAGAAAGGATTTTTAAGCGGCTTTGAATGTTGATGGTCCAGAGATTGTAGTAGTATCATCGTATCATAAAAAAGCATGCATTTGAAAATAGTGTAGCTGTTGTGTCCATCATGCAAATGTTGTCCAAAAGGAGGCAGAGAATTAATGTTTGTTGTTTTTTTGCTAATAATAATTTGTGTTTTAAAAGATATATTCCAATATATAACATTGATAGGTTTTTGGTACTCACTCGTCTCTATACTGAGCTCAAGTCAGTAGTGGTACTAATACATCATGTTCATGTTCTCGTCTCTTTGTTAAAAACGTATATGACGGAGATGTTGGAGAATGTGGAGAACTGACAACAAAGTGTTTCCTTAGATCTAGTAGACTGATTTGCTACAATATTAATACATAATCAACATCATCATCATCACAGGGTCATCATTATTTAGATAATTTGATGCTAGAAATATATTGTGTTACTTAACTAAAAGTGACTATGAATATATATATTGAATGTACTTTGAAATCGCCAATAATGATCTGGAGGAAAAGTTTTGTCAATTTTGTTGTCTTATATAGCTTTTAGCACAGAAATTAATCTTGTCTTTAAAAAAACATGTCAGGACCATTGACCTACATATTGAATTTACTATACCTTTATGGAAGGTTATTATTATTATTTTTGACACATCTTTAATGTCTCCAGAATTCATGTATAGTAAAAGTACAGTACCTCAAAGGGTACTGGTACTTTCAGTGGGAAAGTACCAGTACTCTTTATTTTTAAGCCTTTTTTGAATTAGCTCAGTTCCTTTATATTTTGTATTCGCATTTATATATAGTAATAATAATTATTATATATAGGAATCTCTAATAATAAAAAGTGAGTTGATGTGATTACTAAAATAGTAAATATATCTGAGTGAAAGTGAATTATTATAATTGTATATATGTTATCGTACTCGACCCGAAGGTGATCGGAGATGTGACCTGATGTGACCCGTCCTCGTATCCACAGGCTCTTGTTGTTGCTGGAAACCCCTGCGATTACGACCCCATCGGGAATGTCGTTTCAATTGAGCCAAATACCTATATGGAGAGACAAGAACAAAAATATTAATTACCAATGAGGATACATGTAAACCCGCAAGGGAAAAAATATATACGTTATAATTTTCCAAGCCAGAGAGTGAGAGAAGAGAGAAAGAGAGCTGAGAGAGAACTGCAAAATTCTAACGTTTTTTTTGTTTTGCGCATTCTCAAACAAACATAATTTAGGTCAGTCAGGTTGTCTATATAATAATAATATGTACATTGAAGTTACCTCCTTCTGTAATATCCCGCATCCGTAAAAAATATAATCACTCAATTTTATAGAGGTGGATACTCCACATTAAAAGTGACAATTCAAATAATTCATCTACAGTCAACGTGGGCTTTTAAACCCAACCTTTAATCCTCAATTGTTCCATTTACACCAAACTGTAAATGCACAAAATTTAATTTAAATTGGCTATAATAATTTCAAGAGATAGGAATTTTTCAAGAATAATTATCATTCAGTTAAGACGAAAACTCGTCATGCTCTCCATAAATGGATTTTATAGCTTGGGAAAAATCCTGGTTTGAAGTAACCAGTCCACAATCCTTGACCGTAGAGTCATTACAGAAGCCTACGCTGACTCTGCGGGCACATCCATAGTTTTGTTTTTGTTTCTTGAGTGCAAGGTATTACAATGCCAGGAGCACAATTAACCCTCAATTGAGTTCCACCATTGGACGATGCAGTAACTTTTCAACAGAAGGAGTTAACTTTTGATGCCATTATAAATACAAGAAATAATGTTCAAAGTCCATAACAGTTTCAATGAGATCTGACAAGAGAAGAGTCGAGCGATGGTATAAATGAAGCAGTGGTAGTAGGTAGGTGAATTTATGGGTGATAGACAACCCACCTCCACTACGAGCACTAGACTTACATATACTTTTATTATTATTATAATATAGTAGTATATAAGTATAGAGAATTAAAATATAAAAATTAAAATAGAAACTTGGCAAAAATTTTTGAAGGAAAGAGATTTAAAACAAAAATTAATCATAATTATTATTATTATAATAAACTGGGATCAAATATTAGAAAAAGTGTGCTGCATTAAGATATAGTATTTATATAATATATAATAATAAAGATTTTTTAAAAGAGTGGAAGAAATAATGTGTATAGAAAAAAAAGATAGAGAGAGAGAGACACGAGGGAGCTTTTCATTCTATAAATCATTCTTGCTATTACGTGTCCATATATACACTTGGATAATCATTAGTAATGGGTGTGATGATAAAATATGAGCTTAAATGTACAAAAAAAAACAAAATCAAATCAAAAATTGCATAAGAGCCAGGCCCTTTAAAATCAGTGGTATAAATTAAAACAAAATCCTACTATAATACTTCAGCATTAAAACAAATGATAACTTTAAAAGGTCAAAATAGGTTGGAATTCTTTTAACAAGTGTACAAAAAAATAACAATGTATTTAAATAAGAAGAAATAAATAAATAGAAAAGGATTCAGCAAAACATTATCACACCATTAAAAATCGCCTACTCATTTCTCTATAAAGAGCGCACTCCTCTATAACAAGATAAATTCACAAGACTATAATAAATTTAATAATGGTGAATTTCTATTTATATTATCAAAGAAGCACTTGAAAAATTGTGAAAGACTTGAGAGTAAAGAACCACCAACAGCAGCTGAATTCATGCAATGCATCACTAACTATAATAATATTATATGATAGAGCAAAAAGGGTCTAATTGTAAATGAAAAATTAATTAATTTAAACTAATCAGATATAAACATGCTGGAAATATTTTTGATTTGCAATTTTTGTTTGTTCAGTTCATTCAGTTTTACTTGAACGTGTCTCAGTCAGCGACGAACAAGAAGTGCCAACAAGTTTTCGGCATTCCAGCACCAGACAGAAGTTTCTTTTAATGTTCAACAACTGCGTGGGTGTAGTTGTAGGAGAGTAAGAAGTAGTAGCAGTAGTAGTAGTAGTAGCAAATTTTCAGTATTCTTGCAGCTATACTTGTGTAACTTTTGGCTACAATTTTGCTTTAGTTGAGGCTAGGTCATCCGGTCACAAAACACTCTCTACACAGTACAGCACATTAATAGTAATCTACATACACACAATAATAATAAATATAGAATGACAATAATAGGACGATTTCACAGTCCATTCCAATTATCATCAAAATATAAGTAATAATAATAATTAATAATAAATATAATATCTCTCGCGTAATCAAACTTTACGTATTTACTTCACAAATTAATCAACTAGTTTTCTCCCTTTGCCACACACACACATAATAATAATTAATTACACGTGCGCGTCACCCCCAAACCAAAAATATAAATTATACTCCTACAAATTAATCTACATGTAAAACAAGTTATAATAAATTAAAACACCAAAACTTTCTTCATTTCCACTATATTAATAATACAATAAATCTTGTTACAATCACAAAACTAAAATTAAATCATTATCATCTATTTTCTACAAGGCGAGTCTCACACCAAAACTCTCAACAACGTAAAAATGTTCAACGCTCCTTTGGATCCTCTACCACATTTTAAAAATCAAATCATCTCGTCAATGTGATAAATTAATATATGGAAAATTATCAACCCTATCTAATGAAATTTCAAGTAAGTGCACAATTAATTACGCGTTCCTACCACTTTTATATATGCCTTTACTATAAATATAGAAAAGTAACAAGTGTGGAGGAATTCCTCGACAAGCGCGCTCATCAAACAATTATATTAAATCTTTTGTCCTCATTTATCCCGCAATATTATACAGCACTTGACAAGGGAGAAAGAATGTTCGTTAAGAATTCCAATTAATATTCTAGCAAAATGTATAAATGACGTGTCAAAATGGACGTTGACATTTCCAAGTATATCTACATACTTGGAAAAATACATGGTGCTATATTAGAGCGGGGACATACAGACAAGTAAAACGTATATTAAGTTCATTGTCAATTGGCAGCTGATAAAAAGTTGGAAGGTCAGAGGAGTATTGTTTCTCATACGGCGGAGACGAGTACTAGATATACATGTAAAACAAACACTTAACATATCATTCCGAGTCTTCTCAAGAAGAAAAAAAAGAGAAAAAAAATGTCGTTTGACAACCCAATAAAAAACATATTCTTTTTGAGAGATGAAAAAATATTCAAGGTTGAGGTTCACACCAACCCCAAAAACACTGCATACACAATGTTGATTCTCTCTAAAGAGCATTACACTTAACATATGTTCCATGCCTCATGCTCTTTTTCACAATGACACAAGCATCTTCCATCCAACAACAACCATCATGTTTCTTACAATCAATAGCCACCTTTTTGTAAAAGAGTACTATGTAGTATGGAGAAAACATTGGAAAAGGAAGCAATGGAATGAAAGCTGCACGGTGTGTGTGTTGGTTATTGTGTGTGAAAAAGGAAGAAAGAAAAAGTTGCTAAAAAGGAGTAGCTCTATATAATGTTGGGATTGGTTTTGTTTTCTTATTACATGAGCGCATAGTACAATGGATCGTAGTGATTGTAACGGATGGGCTACTATAGCTTTTCTTATACACGCTTCTATGACAAAAGCTATTACAATACTTTGGAGGAAACAAGATGGATAATTCAATTTCAATTTGAGGGCAACAAATCTTTTCAGCACATTTAAGGCAACATTCTTTCTTTCTTTGGTAAAAGCTCACACTTTGAGTGTGAGTGAAAGTATGTGTGTGTGTGTGAGTATTTGCTATTGTGATGTTGTTACGTTCTTGGGAGAAGAAAAAAAGAAAGCAAAGAGAGAGAGAGAGAGGGACAAGGAGAGAGGATTTAATGGATGAGATTTGCACAGAGGATTTCTCTTGAACCAAAGTAAATTGTTAATGCATAAAACGTAACCCTTCTTTGTATGTAGTTTTTCTTCTCTTAGGTAAAGAGAATGGAGGAATGGACAAAAAAACCAACTTTCCTGTCTCACAGGATTTCTTGGGAGAAACCATTTCATATAGGAGAGTTAAATGTATGTATAGGATCATATTACAAAAGTAAGGGGGTATGAGTCAAGAAGAGAGAGAGGGAGAGCTTGGAGCTGCTCAATTTGAAAAGGTCAAAGCATGTTAAGTGAATAGTATAAGAGCATCATCCGTCTTTTCTCCTATGTTTGTTATAAAGCTCCAGTAATATGGAATATGTTTGTTATAAAGCTCCAGTAATATAGAATATGTAGCATTAAACCTTTTTGGAAGAATTATCCTCCTGGAAATATAAGTCTCTTTTGTAGGTATGGATTACTTACTTAGCATATGTTAGCATATATTGAGACATGACATATGTGACAAAAGTCATGGGACATGCAGTGACCGTGTAGACCGTAGTAAAGTTTCTCTTCTAAAAGCTATGGTAAATAAATGGGGATATGTATAATGTACATGGGAGACGTATCTATAATGACAAGGACAAATTCCTATAAGTCTTCTATAGGATGAGGTTACAATTACAAGGTAATAAATGTCAAGTGAGTTTATTATTCTTTATTTCCTCCCTGCCCCTTGTCAAGTTCGATTTGATTCTTTTATTCAAAAGCCTTTCCCTTGTCACTTTAGAATTTCTCCATTGGCTTTTTCTCTCTCCTTCGGCACGTACTACTACTTTCTCCGCGTTCTGGGGACCAAAATTCAAATTGGCTCAGTCACAAATGCTGGTATTCTTTCTTTAATACAATGTAAATACATATGAGAGAGATATAGTTAGTATACTTTCTCCTTGTCTAATTTAGTCATGAAGAGGGAGAACCCAACTATAGAGTCCCATGCAGTATTAAATACCATTAACTTTTCAAAGGAAGACTTTTCATACATATTTCCCGCCCCTCTCCTACCATATATGTCAGAGTCATTCAATTACTTTCAATTTATAATCTGGGAATCAAACTTAAAGAAATTTAATTATTCAAAAGTGTTTACACACTTTTGGTCTAGACATGTATAAAAACCACCAAAGTTTTTACCTCCATTTAGTAGTAGGAAAAGTTTATATACTTTTCTGGCTAGAGATACAAAGGACGGAGACGGAAACAATTTCTACATTTATGCTGCGTCCTATTTAAGCCATACAATGTGCATACATTCCAACCACCACATACGCAGCAGCAGTAAATGTAAAAGTCTTTTTTAATTTCCTATGGCCAATGGTAATCAAGGAGAAAGTTCCCACTATTTTCCCACACCGTTATTACTTCTCTGCTCTTTGTAAACATAAACTTTATCATATGGGAAAGTAAAAAAGGTTTTTAAAAATAATTGTCCTACACAGTCATTTTATACTATAGGCCTTCCTATATTTTCCCCTTCTAATCATAAATGTCACTGACACACCCCACCAAAACCCTTTCAGCTACAGCTAACTTTAACACATTTGAATCAAAAGGATAAAATCTAAAAATAATAGATGCACAATTTAGATCCCATTTGGAAATGTTAAATGACTCGAGTTTCTACTGGCTAGCAAACTCTTATGAGAAAATATATTTTTACAGCTGTTTTAACGCTCACGTTAATGAACTACCATTTTTTCCTATTACTTCCATAGTCTCCTGTACACTGTACGGGCCTATATGGTAGAAAGACATAGAGGGAAAAGTTTTGGGTTTAATGTTTTTTTATTATTAGTGTGTGTGTGTGTGTGTTGAGGAGATAAAATCAAATGGGGAAATGTGTTGAAAAATAATAATAATAAAGCCACGTACTGCACCATCATATTTGCTCAGGAGCAATTAAATTAATATATGTACTGTTCAGGCCGCGTGAGACGTTACGAGTATTCGGAAATATAGGATTGGTGAATGATTAGGACCAGTAGTTTTTTTAGTATGTACCATATATAATAATAGTTTAAATTTCCGTGAGTTGTATTTTAAAAACTACAGCGTATATATAATTCAACATTAATACATTTTGCCTGTGAGAGCGTATAAGGGCAAAAGGCTTGGAAAAGCAATTACCAACTGTTTTAGAAAAAAGCCAAAAGTGATATAAAAGAATATTGTGAGAAGAGAGGGTGTACAAATATAATTAAATTACGTATTTTAGTAAAAGGGAAATAGGCTTGCAAAAAAATTACTTGATTACGTATACATATAGAGTGATAAAATATATATAAAAATCTACATTAATTTTAATATAGGAAAATACATGGCTTTTATAGGCTAAAAATATATACTCAAAAGTACATATATAATAATAGTGAGTTGGCAGTGAGATAAATTGCAGAGAAAAATACGTAGTAGTAGGTAATTTAAGATAAAGAGATTCAAAAAAAAATTATTTTTTTTGAATTATTTAATAATTATTGCTTACACGTAGATAGACAGAGAGAGAGAGGGTTGACTTGCAATTCACGTTCACGTAAAGTACTGGCCAACAATACAGATGATCACATTTAAACACAGATTCCTTTTATAGGTTGAGGCTGTTTTACAGGAATTTACTATTGCCGGAAATAGCAGAATCTATATTCAACATTCCTATAGCGTGTCAGTCATGAAATGCACTTTTTTTATATTTTCTGGATTTAATACAGAGAGATGAGTTTCCATTTTTTTTCGTACCCCCATGTTTTCTCAAAGTTTTGATAAAAATCAAATCAAATTTAATGCTATCCTAACCTTGCCTATATAAAAAAAGAGAGCTAATTTAATATGCAATTCAACATTTCTCATCAGCTTCTTTAACTTCCCTCAATATTAATTTAATAGTAAGGGTGAAAATATAAGTAAAACTAAAATTGAAATGAAAGTTTGCTCATTTAAAATTAAGGGTACATACGGTACAGTTGCATTTACGGAGAATGCATCATCTATCTACATAAAATTAAATCCAATTTGTCTACACACAAGGAAAAATGTATAATGTTAATAATTAAAAGTCTACACGAGCAAAAACTGTCTGGTGTGAGGGAAATTCATTAAATTCCCACAAGTCCTTCTTATATAATGAACAAACTTTTGTATAAACTTGCTAATGAAATATGACAGTGTCTTCTCCTCATTCCATTTATTATTCTCCATGGAATTGCATATAGTAAAAAAAAGAGGGAATTTCTATTAAAAAGCAGTACATTGAGGCCTCACCAAATGGAAATACACTTATTTTTATGTACAGTTTTTTTTAACTTTGTAATATATTCCGCTGTATTTTTATTCAAATATTTATTGTTTTAGCGTCATCATATGAATAATATTCTTTTTTTTGTTTCATTATTATTATTATGTGATAATATCCTAAAAGATTTCCAAAAAACATGTGTGTTCTGACTCAATTTTTTTCTTCTTGTAAATGGAAATTATCACTTTTGTTTAAGTATAATTAGTATATAGATAATGAAACGTAAATAAAAAAATTTTTTTTACATGGGAGAGAGAGATATAACCATAGTTATAAATGTGTTTACATACAGGTGACATACATAAGAGAGAGAGAGGGGGGGGAGAGAGGGTGAGATATAGCAAGAGCAAACTAAATTGGTATAGTTTGAGTAAAGGCCATCACCATCACAGAAGAATTTAATTGAAAAAGGAAAGGAATTTTTGTGTGGATGTGAATATTAATTGTATACATCTCTATTATTCATGTACATATGTGTAGTGTTATTAAGGCGACCAACGGTTATTCTCAAATGTAATTGGGAGTTCGCTGTGTATTTACAGATATAGCTTTAGCTATATACAAGGATGTGTGTGTGTGTGTCATGGCTTCGTTCTATATATTAAATGCATTGATACATATCGCTTCAGAAAAATCTCCATACTTTTATGCTCAAGCCTCTCATTTGTAATGATGCTCAACCACTCAATTATATACAATCATACTTGAAATATACATACATGGCTCAAATGGAGAATAGACTTAAAATAGTCAAAGCCATGTTTTTTACAGCGATAATTTGAAAAATAATTATTACCTAATTTCGAATTTCAAATTTTCTATATGAGCTTCTTCCCTATGATATTGTGTATTATACGTACTTAAATCCTATATATTAGTCTTATTTTGAGTCAAGAAGTCATGTCTTGTAAAAATACAAGCACTATATGTAAAAAAATCTACATGGGTAAAAATAATATTACACATGTCATTTTTATCTAATAATTATTATTTTATATAGGCTATAGCCAGCAACTACAGAGCAACGAAAATTTCCATACATTTTATCCCAGAAAAAGGCCCTGTGCTTTTTTAATCTATCGCTTTTTTAATCTAAGCGAAAAAAATCACGTGAGAAAATCTTGAACTATGTCAGAATAAATCTAAAGTGGAGATAGAGAAAGCATTTCTATATTAAAAAGAGTGAGATTTAAAAAAAAGAAATTTAACCCTTTGATCCCATTCTATACTTCTACGCTATATAAAGCGAGTCTAAAATGCACTTAACTATGGAGAGTATTTTTATTGAAATTCTTGTAAAAATAGAGATAATATGTATATGTACCTTTTCTTCCCAAATCATTTTTATATACATTCTGGAAAAACTAGGGATTTTTTTAAAGATACCATAAAGATGCGTTTTTAATTAGGTTCATCCCTCTGTGATGAGGCTGCTCGGATCCTGAATATACGCTCCTAAAATCTCGGAGGAGAACATCCTTAAAAGTCCTAATAATAAATACAATTCGGGAAAAATCTCTTTAAAATGACAAGAAATCTCGTTTTTTCAAAAATCCAGGGCTAATATGTTAATAAATTTCCTTAAAAATTTCTTGAGTATGTGTGTGTGACAAGATAGTTTCAAAAATATTGGTGATTATTAGTAACTTGATGATTATTACTTTGTTGTGAGTTGTAGGTGGCATGGTTAGTGAGAGGTTGTTGTTGTTGTGGTTGGTATGAGTGTGAGTTTTGAATTGGAGTGGGTTGTGTGACTGTGGCGGAGGTGGTGGTTGTTGTTGTGGTAATGTACTGGAGATAATTATTCGAGTTATTATTATGAGTAGTATTGGGTGTGGGTGGTGGCTGTTGTTGTTGTGGGTTAGTAGTTGTGGTTGTTTGGACTGGGACAGGATTATGTGAATTATTATTCATTTGATTAGCATGGATGAGTAAGGAAGAGGTGAATGGATTAAGGCCGGCATTAGCATTATTGGAATGGTAATTAGAAGGGTTGACAAGAAGGTTCTCGAGACCAGAACGACTAAGCCGGGGATGGGTATTTGCAGAATTCGGATGCTTTTCCTCTTCAGTGGGCGGGAGTTCTCCACGAAAGCGCCTTTTTATATTCAATATACCACACAAACCCCACAATGAATATTGTCACAATCACAACAGATAAATACCATTGAGAGAAAGAGAGAGAGAGAGACAGACAAAAATATAGGAGAAAACACAAAACAATCAACTACTCACAACCACAATCTCCAAAAAATCTCAAAAATTCTATATATAGGGCTCGGCTTTGAAATGGAAAGTCTCATTAAAAAACACAAATGGGGAAATCTTTCCAGCCTCAAAAAATTATAAGGGTTCTCAAAGGTATAGGCAATCGTCTCATAGGTATATTTACAAAGATTTTTCCAAAATATGTTTAAGAGGCATCAACAACACAACAATTATTACAAGTAACAACTAAAGCTTTTTTTTATAAGGGAAAGGACACCAAAATCTTTTCTTTTCAAAGGGTTCAAACTGATTTTCTTCATTCAACAATTCATTAATATTTTGTCAATCCAATAACCGCTACTTTTCAAAAATTTTACTCAAAAATAGCTTTTTATTTTAGCTTTTCCAGCTCAGGTATCATCATGACACAAACAAAAAATATCTCTATACTAATTATTATTATTTTCTTGCTCACTATAATAATAATAATTTCTACATCCAAAAATTTGGTTCAAAAAAGTTTTTACGTAGCATTTTCAAAAATTCTCCTACTACGTTTTTAAAAGTTACATACACAAAAAAATGTCAATCAATAATGCAATAATAATATTTTCAAAAAAGGTTTTTCTTGCTTCACACCATTGCCTATAATAGTAATCTAAAAATCAATGAAGCTTGTATATAGGTTCAAATGTACCATACTATTATTTGTATGTATTATATACAGACATAAAAAAAGGAAAAAAATACATGAAAAAATCAAAAACAAAAAAAATTGAAAAACAAAATTGTATAAATGTTCACATAAAGAACAAATAATTTTCTTGTGTTCACATCAATAATAATAATAATCTAATTCTAAATCGTTTTTTTCTGTGTCTTTGTCCTCCTATTTGTTTTTTCTCTTCTTTAGGTTCTTTATATTTATAAGATACTCCCTATACAAACATCAAAGCCTTGCCTCTTACTCCTTTTTTTCCAGCAGTTTGTTATTATTTGTAATGGAAGATTCAACTGAAAGAAAAAACCTTATGGCCCTAGAAATCATTGCTTCATTTTTAATGTTGTAGCAATTTTTGTGCTGTTCATATATTTTATCGTAAGATAAAATTTATCCTAGATTTTTGCCACATCAGTTTTTATATCAGGACCTTAGATTAATACATGTTACGTATATATGGTTATTAAGGAATAATAATAATAATAATAATGATATTAAATGAAAGAGTGTACCCACCTGATCAGTCGAGTAATATAATCGGGCCAATTTTCCGGAAGTAAAACGACCACGAAACCGATACTAACTGTAATGATCCCACCTAAGCACATCCCTTCGAATTCTTGGTAGTACAGCTGCTGATCCGCAACTATATAGGTAATAATTTCAAGGATCAACTTTTCTTCCTTCATTAAAGTCTCGGGAGTAACAACTATTTAGCTATTGGATCCTCCACAAATAATTACTTCTACCTTCCACTTCCACTACGACTACATACTTTGAGCAAGAATGGAAGATGGGGAAGAGAGCCTTTTGTCTATATACAACAATTAAATTGAATCCCACCGA
Source organism: Spatulosminthurus flaviceps (assembly GCA_034693705.1). Taxonomy (NCBI): domain Eukaryota; kingdom Metazoa; phylum Arthropoda; class Collembola; order Symphypleona; family Sminthuridae; genus Spatulosminthurus; species Spatulosminthurus flaviceps. The sequence continues at coordinate 9,148 of JAQFXU010001315.1, read as the reverse complement.
AAATTACAGCCTATATCGTAATCTGACAACAGACAGATTACAATGCCTGGGAGACTAATGAAGATCCAAACCACGAGCTTCAGATTAATTAAAAACCCACAGATCTCTTCTATGTATAGATAAGGGGCAAAGCAGTACAGAGCTAAAGCTTCTACGACACACGCGTATATATGTACTTTTTGTATATTTTAGCACTAGATTTTTACTGTTATTTTCCTCGAGTTTCCCTCTGACTCTTAACAGAGGAAGCCTACGTCAATAAAGTGGGATACAGATGGAAGGTATGGATTCCAAAAAGGACTCGTTATTTATCCATGGAACAATGGATCACATTCTTTTGGTGAATTTTATTTCCCCTACACATACATATACATATGTATAATTCACTAATGATCTGTATCCGGAAGCTTTTGTGACAAAGGTAAAATAAGGATGAAAGTATCCAAGTACTATGTAGGTTCTAATAGTAATTGTGAAAGGTGAAACTATGAAAACCGAGACTATCTCTCAATGTCAGAGGGCAAATACTATGGTATGGAGTTGATTTGGGAGGAATTTTTTTTATTCTTTTTTTTCTCTCTCTCCACGTGCTCTAATAGGAGAGATGAATAAAGGGTAAAAGGAAATTCGAGATGAAAAATAGGATTGAGGAGAAGTAAAAATTGCTACCATCGACGCATCATTAATCATTTTTAATCTAGAAATCCCTGAGAAATGAGCTTGGCCTATAGGAAAGTCTGTTCTGAGGAAAGCTATATAATGTAATGCCTATGTAATTGAACCAGAGGATCATTTATCCTGAGCTATGCACTATTCTGTGAGAACAGAGCATTTCAGCCAGAATTGGAAATTCGGTCAGAAAAGAAAGAACATTGGGATTTATCCTTTCACCACACTATTGTAGTCTCCCATAGCTATAGATACTCCCACAATTCATTGGGAATTGAATTTGAAATTAATGTATAATATGGAAGGGATCTATCTTGAGCTATTTGAAGGATAATGATTCCTTTAAGCCATCTTTTATAACTAATCTTCCTTCCCATAAGAGCGGAGGAAGATAAAAAAGAAATTCTATTTTAAATGCAAATTACTTTAAAGCCTCGGATTTACTCCTGAAACTCTGCCTGTATTTCCACCTACATAATGTATAATATACGTGCGGAGCTATTTTACCCTTTCCATAGCCTATATACATTCAGAGGGGCGATACTATACATATAGATCTTAAGAATCATGCAAGCTTTGAACAAGATTTACTCACCTGCAGTGAAAGGAATGGCTATGAGCAGTCCGACAGTAATGAAAAATTCAAAGGTGCACGTCACTCCGAAATTGTCCAGCATTGACACAACTACATAGAGGAGAGAAGGGAAAAAAATCAGGTCAACTTTAAATTATCCCCGCAATAAAACTCCTGATTCGTTCTATACGATCGATCTAATATATTTAATTTATTTGATTACACCGCCCTATATAGGTTTTTTAGTATCAATCCAATGCATACCTACTCATGAATTTACTACCACTTGAAGACCTCAGGGTTCAATTTAAAGCCCGATTCTCCCCCATCCTTTTCATAATGGTGTGTAATAAAGTGAATGACAAGGGGGGGAATTTACAGAGGATATTATCTTTTGCGGGCATAATATAAACTTGTGTAGTATAAGTAATATTAGCGAAGAAGGTTGGATCGAGAAAAATGATTGTCTTTTCCCTATATCTATACCCATACATACATATATGGCTATTTCTTATACAGTGATGCACATATATACATGACGTTCCCAGGGTAATGAAATGTGTGCCCCATCTGCAACATAGTCTTCACTCACACAGAGCTAGATCGTATTCTCTCTAGTGGTTTCTCAATGGACCCATTTCCATGTTTGACTTGTACACAAAATTGCCCATTCTCCATGATGCAATTTCTTATGGGAGAATCTACATTGATATAGTCCTCACTTTTGCAAGTGTAGCAGAATACGTATAGGGCCCTTTTTCAAATGACGACACACAACAAGAAGAAGTTGAAATATCCAAGGAGGACTCTATTTTCTATATATAAGAAATACATCGTTAGGATTTCTGCTTTCGTGTAGATATAGGGAGGAAGAAAATCACTCGCCGATTCCTGATAATATCTTCACGTCTGCATGCCCCGCAGTATCATTTGGCCATGGACCGTTAGTGCATCGTGGACGGGCACTCTCCTATTTTCCATTGTAGTCAAAGATGGGAAATGATCAACATTTGAGTATGTAAGAATCAGTTGCAAAGTGGCAATGAAACATTTTCTGTGTAGGAGAGATACGGAGAGAAGTAGAGAGAGAGAGAGAGAGAGTGGTGATGTGATGAGGATCACAGATCGTTGGAGGATTCGTGACACGGTTAAAATAAATATTGACTCGGTCTGAGTGGGGTAAGCATTTTAGGAAGGCGGTGTCACGGAGCTATTCCTTTATTCCAGTACATTTCCAGTCACGAATAGTTACAGGATTGACATGACAGTGCGGAAATACGGGACGACATATCACACAGCATGACTTGAGAGACACAACGGATCGATAGACATTAGCACCAGACACGGGGTGTGCATGTGGAGTCCATAAGGGGCCCATTTTACATGCCCGGCTCGTAAAATTCACCCGAGTGAAATTCTTTTGTTTTTAATAGAAATGGACCGAGTAGAAACACTTTCTCCGTTGATATACATTCTCCCACCATATGTCAACATTGCTTTCTCTTGTACTTTCACCGTATAAAAAACATGCAGTTTATTTTATAGTGGATGTTTTTTGTAGGAACCGCATATAGCCTTGAAGGTATCATTTTACAAGAGCGTAAAATAAACACGTGGTTGGTGCACTGCATTTTCAAGAATATAAATCCATCCAATTGTGGCACGTTTGTTACGCATAAAGAGGCGGGGATATTTTTATGGGGAAAATATTAAACTTGCATCTCTCTCTCTCCCTTGCATGTCTACATGAATATTGCATGGCTTGCATCAAAATAATAATGAATGATCATGGCTCGAGGGTTTTGGTATATGGGCCATAACATTCCAAAATAGCTTTTTCCATGTCCTAAGCCTTTAAATATATGAAGGAATGAACATATACTTTTTCTAAAAAAAATTGTATATACAATATACCTAAAGAAGCAAAGATGGCACAAGCGATGAAATCCCAAGGGAAATAATCCCATCGAATGACCTCGAAACCAGTGAAGTACAGAGTGAGGAAAATCGGCCAGAGGAACACTAGTGATATGATGCCCATCACCGAAAAAATTAGAGCCACTTGCTGGGATATTGTCGCTCCCACCCCGAACATCTTCTTTAAGCTCACCTGCATCAAAATAAATATTCAAAAATTATTGAATTCTAAAGAAAATTCACAAAAACATTCATCACAGCTCAAAGTTTCTTTTCACTTAATTACAACTTGTTCTTCTTCTATTAAACCTTGCTCCCCTTCCTAAGCTTATTTACACAACCTGAAAAGAAGATATGAAAAAACCGAGAAAATTCTAATCTTCTCCATAAATTCCCACAAATCTCACCACCACAATAAAGAACTAATGGGTGCGAGAAGTTATAGTCAAGTCATAAATTAATTTTCTCTTTTAAAGTTACCCATTTATCTTCCCCATTTACCCTTATAACAAAAGCCATTTGAGCCACAGCTCTCTCCATTATTTCTTCTCCTCCATAAAAATCCCATACTTTTCATCCTACACATTTTCTTTATTTTCCCTTCCAGCTATTTCCTTTTCACAAATACACATCAACTCTTCCGTAGTTATGTATTGAAGTAGGGGAGGGGAAAAAGTTAAAGGAAATATCACTGGATGCTCGAATCAGTCCTTCCCTGTCAGAGAGACAGAGAGAGAGAGAGAAAGTCAAAGTGAATATGTATTGATTTTTCCTCATCTCCCATTGTTTGTATATATGGTATAAAAAAACCTAAATATATGTATTTAACCATAGTGAAACCTCTCCGTCCATTATCATTGACTTTGACATCAAAAAACATAAAACATCCATTGTGAGGTTTACTACAGGAGAAATTCCCTCCTAGACATCTGCTCTCTCTTTATCATCTTTAGTTCTAGTGCCTCCTCACAGACACAGAGATCTATGGTTCGACCTATATACAAGTTTGGCATGACGCTAGGAAAAAATACAGACTTTTACACGATAAAATGTCTGCAACATGATTATTTCCAGCCTCACTCTCCCTCTCTCTCTCTCTCACTCTTTCTATGCATACACACTTGTCAAAAGAAACTATGCTCAAAACAAGCTTTCTCTTTGAAACACGGCCTTATTTCTCCCAACTCACATATATCAAACTATTCAAAGTATTCAAACCAACACAAGTAAAGCATTCGAATATGGAGCAACTTTTCAAAATGTACGTAACCTAATAGGGAAAGAAATAACATTAACCTTGAAAACAGCGGAAAATGCAGCAGCAAGAGCACCCAGGATCACACCTCCCACCGTCTTGGATTTGTGAGTCATCCCATCCATGTAAGCAAAAAGTGCTATACCCATATTGCTTAAAATCACAGCCAAGATCTGGAAAGTATCCCATAAGAAAAACCACGTTGACAAAAAAATATATTAACCCAATACTCAACTCCGTATGCAAAACAAAATCTTGTACAAGAACTACCGCAACAAAAACAAAGGCTAATGTATTCGGAGAAGAGAAAGTAGATACGACAAAAGTTACACCACAAAAAGGGAGTCATGAATGCGGAGGAGAAAGTACTCCATCAAGTATTTTCTCCCTCCTTTCATCGTTAATCTTAGCCCGACGAGACCCAAGAAAAAAAATCAACAAACATGCATTGGCAATAGTCATAAATCAAAGAGACGCTGGAAACGCCAATCCTCTTACACGAAGTCCAACAAATTGTTGGTGAAGAACAACCCATGAAAGCAAATACACGAAGGAGGTGGTGGTGGCAAAGAGTGCCAGCACTTCAGTTGCCCTTAGAATCTTCAGTGAGTACACTATTAAGTAGTTGGTAAGTAACCAGAGGCCACACAGGACTGAACAACGTCCCAAGAATTGGACTGCAAAATACAAACAACCAAAAGAACAAACCAAACAACAACATTATTATTATTATTCAGCTCCACCAACTCCATAACATAATTTCCCCCATACTTTTCCCATACTTTTTCTCCCCTCAACATAACTATATACAAGTGTACTAGTAACTCCGTGTCAAACTCGCGAAAACTTCATGTGACATGTCCTTTCCATGTACAACCGCGTCCATACAGAGCACAGCCACATTTCCCAGTCCACACTCATACACATTCTCCCCACATCACCTAATGGAATTAACATTATACCAAATGGAATTGCTCTCCAACTGCGTGTGATAAGCCACAAAACTATGGAGAAGGATAGAGAAAATCCTGTCAAATTGAATCCAACTCTTGTTTTCACAATGCATTTTGTGGTACATTGGAAGGCCATGCCTGCTACTCAGAATAACCCGCTGGAACCTAACATATGTCATTCCTATACATAAATACATTGTCAAATATCCCGGATCAAGTCAAATCCAATGCAATAAAGTCCAACTCAAGATTAATACATCAACATTATTGAATCATAACAATATACACGTTAAAATTCTAGACATATCTATCCATAGTAAGTATGTACCTGTATAGGAAAAAGATACAAGGAATTCCTTTCTGGATAACTGTCTATTGTAGAATGCGAGGAATCCTCCTAATAGTAATAATAATAATTGTAGAAAGGAGAGAGAGAGAGGAAAAGTTTGCCAAGGAACATGCGTTCACTCAAAGAGCGCTTAGTCAATGTCAGTCCAGTCCTCTCTCCCGTCCCACAAGATTACTTGTGAAAAGTTAACACGGAACTTATGCTCCTACTAACATGGAAACACGCGAAAAATTCAAATCCACCATTTCAAATTATTATACTACTACATGCGCCACCTACACATACATTCATCCTGGGCACATTATTACCTCTATCTATAAATTTTATATACCAAACCATCATACAAGCCACGGCTCATAAATGGCATATAAACTCCTATATAGCTTTTTACCTCCAATATCTTGAGAGAATATTGCAGACCATAAAAGACATGTAAACTGTAATGCTATGTAGTACTTGCTTAACTCATGGACCCTGAATTTTCCGCACTAATCAGATGCAGTGATGAAGCTTGTGAAGAAGAAATCCTCAATAATATTTATGGTAACTATTTCCACACGTGTTTCCCTTTTTAAAAAAATGAGCAATCCTAAAGAAGGTCACGGATTTAAAGGGATTTCTTGTCGGATTTTCATTAGCAATCCTACAAGCCCATCTTTATTTATGATACAGGGAAATGAAATGATTCTGATAATATTATTAGGTAAAATAGCTCTAGCTCTCTCTCTCTCTCTCTTACTCTTGTCTCTTTTTCTCTTATGAGGTCGAGCTAGGTTAGGATTTTTTGCGAACGTAGAGAGAAAGAATAAGAGCTAGGCTTAAGTATAAGAAAAATATATAAAAAAAAAGTGTAACCCTTCCGTCGACCAAGAATTTTCTCCCCATAATTTATACAGTTAGATTGCGAGAGATCTTTTTCGATAAAAGTATGCAATTTATTACTCTGACTTGCCTCCTTCATGGAATCTTTTCAAGTTTATCCATAATTTATGCTCTCATGTAACATAATATGGACATGATTCACTCGAGGTTATCTTGGCATAGGCGGACTCTCCCCTCCAGTCTGTCGCTTTTTCTCTGACCTTTACACTCAGCCCTTATACATTTTCCTCTTACTTTCCCACACATACACACACACACACTCTCTCTCTCTCTCTCTCAACGTCTCAGCCAGTCAACCAGCCTTGTAGTTCCATTTTTTTATACATTTTTTTACAACTTTCTTGAATAACTTTCCATTCTTTTAAATGAGCACAAAACTAGAATTGGTTTGGAATGAAGAGTGAGAAATATGAGTGTTGGACTAGGATTATCCTACAAAAACTTTATATAGTTTTTGACTGCAGTAGATTTTTATGAGGATTTATGCAGTGAAATAGACCAATAGTAAAACTACCTCGACAAGTAGTAGCAATAATATGGACTCTGTAAAGCAGATGGTTTCCTCTGCCAAAATCAAGTATAGAGAGGATAGGGAAGGAAGTTTAGTAGGCGGCCAGGGTGCCAGGAAAGGCTCAAGTCTCATTGTCAGTTAATCCTGACGGGCTGTTGTGGTATTAACAATTCTGTTGGCTCTTGTCTCCCTGAGACACATCTCTCTCTCTCTTGAACAGGATTTTGCCAATAGGATTGACTATGTAAAGGGAAATAGGGCTAGAAATAAACTTGAGGCCGTAACCATGGGCTGGTTTGCAAATAAATAAAAAAGTGGATGAGCGCATCTCTGAATCTAAATTCTCATGACCGTGACCACTTAAGAGTGGCAGTTGGACGAGATGGAGTGAAAGTATCCGGCCAAGTGAGATTTTCACACGAGGAGAGTAGTAGCCGTAGCTACGTTCGAGTAAATTTAGTAGCAAAATGCATACATAGAGAATTTGAGCCTGGAGGAATGAGATTCCAACAAGCTCTTTTATAAGTAGAGCAAAAGTATGTAGAGGGAAAGTCTATACGTATGTATGCTCATGTAATGTATTTGAAGAGGCATGAAATTCCAGGAGATCCCATGTACACGTTTTAAAGTAAACATAATTCCTGGACTTACACAGCGTCATGCCCCGCTCCCGAAAGCCCTGGACAGCATCAGAAATAGCTCTAGACATGCTTTTAGGTCCCTTACGTCCCATACAGGAGCAGAAACGAACGGTGACTTGATGGATTGGGTAGAAGGCGATCGTGGAAATGGTGAGGATCCAAGCTGTGAAGAAAGGTGCGTCGTAGATCCTCTGCAATTCTAAAGGTTTCATTGCAGTCGTCTCAGGTGTGGTCACATCACCTGGACTATAATTCAAATGTTTTTGATAGTCCAACATGAGATGTTTATTATTCTGATGAGGTGGGTATAAATTCCCATAGGACATGTCCGGATGATCCTCTACTCTAAAAGGATCCACCGTGGATGACGTGGGTAAATCTTCCGCCGGTGATCTCTCAACAGGGAACAAATGACTGATGAGGAGGCAACGTTTGATGGAATGCATCACCAGCGTCCAGCAGAAACCCACAAGGATGGACAGGATTACTCCGCAACATAGCTGGAGTTAAAAAAAACACACAAATTAGCTCATTAAATCTTTAACATTCTCCTCCCTCCCCATTCCCCATACATCAATCACCACAAAATTAAATAGAAAATAGAAAATATAAATTTCACTCATCAACTCCCCATTCAATTTAGTTCCCCATAAATAATCCAAAATCACTACAATTAAATTACTCGTAAATTCCCTCTAAAATTATTACCCCTTACACTTGTATAGAATTGTACAGGTAAATCACGTCCAGTAAGAAATCATTCAATTTCCAAGAGACACACAACTACCAAAAAATCAGAGACTTTTTTTTTGTCTTCTCCCTTAATGTGAAAACTTTTCCCATTGTATTCCCCCAACAATAAGTCGAAACGCTACTACACACACACACACAATTCTCCAAACTTTTATGATACCATTTGAGGAGGAGTAGAGGCTACTATTTAAGCTAACTTCAACTTACACCATGATAATATTTATACTCTATACACTTTAGTACTACAACACCCTAGAAAACCATATGTTTTTGAATGAAGTGTAAAGCACTAGTTTAAAAATCCTACATATAAATACACACACACACTCATCTCTACACATATATGTACCTATACATATTTATAACCCGTATTATCGAGTCGAGTGTTGCAGTCCTTTTCCCAGTCCTTTTATTTCCCAACCAATTTATTTGTACTGCAACGTAGTAGTAATGCAGAATTTCTCACAAGTTCGCCTATACATGACTAGGAAAAATCCCATGGAGATCCCTCTACATATGCACATATCATATAAATATGTGAATATGAGCCGAAAACTCTTTAGGAATCTAACACATGTCTTCCTACACTTTTCAGCTTATTTCCCACAGTTTTTTTTCTATTAAATTCTAAGGAGAGAGAGAGA
>JAQFXU010001314.1:0-30858 GCA_034693705.1 Spatulosminthurus flaviceps | reverse complement strand
AACACTGTGATTATTATTATTAGTCGAGTCTTGATTACTACATAAGTTAATGGGATCAGTAGTGTTAGTAGAACCGCCGCTGCTCATCATCGTCTGAGGTAATGAGCCAAGCATGATCATAGAAGGAACAGGCATAGTATTAGCACTCCGCCCAGGAGCATTTCCATTTTCCCGACTACATAAGTTCTCATTTTGACTCTGTCGGTTCTTTTCAGCTCCGGGTGCTTTACTAGAGCTGCAACATAACATTTATAATACAGAATGCAATCAAAAAAGAAACCAAACTCGAAGCACAGAAAAATAGCCTTGCCACAAATTACCACGGATGCTTACTAGATTGAGAAACTACACACTGTTGCTAACTAACACTACCAAAATTAAGCGAGAATACCAGTTTTAATCCATCGAGTATACCAATTCTCACACGAATGGCATGAAGTTATCAATTTATTTAGTATCATAAAGCGATCAAATTATTCAGTTTAAAAGATAAGCGGATAATCACACAAAACTCCGTAAGTCTAAAGAAACCTAGATAAACATAACCCTCTTCTCCACTAACTATTTCTACATCTGACGATAGCATTTGAAAAAAAAAATGTTGAAAGCAAGTGAGGAGTACCAAAAACAAGCCAAGTTCATTGTATTACACTGAAGATTTGACTAACCTGTCCTTCCTTGATTTGTTACTGGCAGTCCCACTTTTCTTGGACTCCGCGTCACTATCATTATCTGTCCAGTCTTCACTATCCTCTCCTTCGATTTTCTTCTGGCTGAGATTAATGCTGGATGAGAGAGGTGCATCTCCTTTACCCCTTTTACTACCCCCTCTATATCGATTTTCTGCATAAGGTTCTGCTCCTCTTTGGTTTTGTAATCTGGGAGGCACAGCAGATCGGCCACCACTGTGGAATTCACGATCTCTATGTCCTTTCTTCATTTGGGATATTGACGGAGGAGATATATCAACAGCCATGAGAGAAGGGATTCCCCCTTCTTTCCCAACATTACTCTGGCCGATGTCTCCTTTATCCTTTTTGTCCAAGTCATCATCTTGCTATAATTTATTCATTCGCAAACCAACGTTCATAATACAGCAAAAGAATTTTAAGAGATTTTGTAAAACATACTGGTCGCTATTTAAAATTTTTACCATCCCTACCTTGTTAGCATTCGAGAACGGCTTCTGCTCAGACGGTGGTCCGTAGCCTTCCAGTTTGCCAACACCGCGAGCATTATTAGCGTTGCTACCCCGCTTGTTGGAGGAAGTATTCTTGCCACTTTTCTTGACTGAATTCTCGGGAAGTAATTCTTTATCCTTTTTAGGTCGCTGATTCTCATCAACCCCTTGTCCTTGCTGATCCTTTTTGTTGTTTCCGGAGCTGCCTCGAGGGGAATTAGCATCTTGTTTTTCTTTAGAATCATCTTTCAGTTCAGGAGATTTACTATTGATATCAATTTGCTTATCTGAGAGATCGTCCCTATCGAGTTGCTCCCGCTCTGAATCACTTCTTTTAGAAACTGGTTTATCGTAGTAATGCGAACTACCACGCCCTCGGGATCCACGGCTGCGGGGACGATCCCAACCGGGTCGGTCTCTGCTGTAAGAACAAAGTTGGAAGTTAAAAATTGTTGGCTACGGTTTACACGATGTCATTAATACAAACATAAATAATTACCTCCCGCGGTGCACGGGATAAGTTCCTCGATCCCGATTTCTTTGACCCCTCTGGCTTTTTTCACCCCGGTGGCTGCCGCCATGCTCTGAACCAACATCGGATCCCCCATCACGTTCGCTGAGAGTTTTCTCCCTTCTCTCACGGTCGACGGGCCTTTGTTTCGATTTACCATTTTCACCAACTGTATTAGAACCGCCAGCAGCAACATTAAAAGACTTGGATTCTTGAACACCTTGTCGGGACGATCCCTTAGAGCGGTTCTCCTGACTACTAATACTTTCACGATCGAGATGATCTCGATCTGACGCATCGGAAATGGAATTCCGTTGGTCTGCGCGATGCGGTGGTCCTGACAAATCAATCTCTGAACGCCCATTATTCGACTTATTGATCATTGCACTCTTGCTGAACCCCTGGTCGTGCTGGTTCCCTCCGATCAAATTCAAGGAATCATTGCTATTTACAATACCAGCTTTCTGTGCAGACATAGAACTAGGAGAGGCTCCCATAGGAGCAGAGGATTGATTATGATGTGACTTCGGCAAAATTTCTTTCTCTTGAGATTTTCTCTCTTTAGAATCAGGTGGGGTACTCCCAGAAGAAAATTTCATGGAATCTTTTGGAGGAGTTTGCTCTTTCTCATTTTTTCCACCTGTTTCCCGACTTTCTCTCTCACCCCAGGCTGATAAAGGCTTAACCTTTTCTGTTTGTTCCGACTCTAACTTTGAGGGTTCTGAAGACTGCTTCACTTCAACCGGAGGATCAGGCTGCAAACATTGGAAATGGCATAATTTAAACTACTTTGCTCCGATAAACTTACTTGATCCTCTTATTATAGTGATTACTAATAATAATTTCACACACCTTCTGCGATTGCATGTCAGCGACTTTGCGTTGATTCTTGTGAATATACACTCGCTTTTGCCTCTCTTCAGGGGGTTTAGGATAATAGTCAGGTCTGGCTTGCATTATTTTCGAAAACTGTTGCTCGTATTTATTGCCTTTCCTACCAGTATCATCATGCTCTCTCGCGCGATGAATTTCATCATCATCCATCTCATCGGCCCAGGACATTTTTGGTTTAGAAGTTGCCTTGGAATCCTCTTGTTTTTTTGAATCTGGGGAGTTTTCTCCGGGCGCTCTAGAGGTTTCTGATCTAGATGGAGCAGAGCCACTACTCACCGACGATGCTGATTTGGCATCATCGCTCTCTTTACTACGCTCTCTTTGAAAATCAGAGCCATATCTTGAATTTTTTAGTTCCTTATCGGGAATCCTTTCATTTCTTTAGATCAAATAAAAATAATAATTCCACACCATGTGTTAAGCAATATTAAATGCACAATAAATCTACCATCAACTGTCTCCTCGCGTACCTAGGTTCATATTCGTTATAGTATCGCCTATCTCTAGGGTCTCTTTTACGATTCGGATCATTTTCGATTCTTCTCCTGTCCTGCTGACCCTTGTTGTCTCTGTTAGAGTCCCAATCTCGACCAGTCTGAAAATCCCTTTCTCGATCCTTCCCTGTGACAATAAAACACATTTAATTAACACAATAATATAAAAATAAACTTATATCAAGATTTATACTCGAACTTACCTCCTGATGAGCCGGGACTGGGAGTTTGTCTCTGATTAGCATTAGGCTGTTGTTGCTGAGGTTGCTGGGGACCACCTACTCCTGGAACTGCCTGAAATTGCTGCCTCTGCAGTCTTGGGGGCAAATTATTGGGATGACTCTTTGGAGGAAAATCCCTTTGCTCTATCCTAGGTTCGTCTCTTCCTCGAGACTGTGCACCTTTATTCCCTCTACCATCATCATCATAAGAACGATTTGAGTTGGAGCTGCAAAATATTTTAGTGAACGATAATTAATTACTTCCATAAATAAGTAAAGTAACGCATTCTGCTATTCAATATTTTCAGTCATAGTGGGTGGTATAATAGTCATCAAAGACGAATCTCTGCCATTTAAGTCATCATTAAGTTGCTGCTTGACTTTAGTAACGATTACTAAGATGAGGTTTGTAGCGCAACACTAACAATCTATTCAGAAACAGTTACTTTGAATTTCAAAATACCTTCGCCAATTATCAGATATATCGTCCCGCCGTTCATTTTGTCGGCGACCGTCATTTCGACGATCTCTGGGATCCCTATGTTCCCTGGCTTCCCTATTCTTCTCTTCATAAGTAAGGTTCACACGGCGTTGTTGTTGCTGAGGGGGAAATATTTGACCTTGTTGCTGGGACTTCCACTCCTCTTCATTATCTATGTTATATGAGCCCACACTGCGTGGTGGGCCAAGATCTTTATTAGGAATATTTTCGCACCGCTGCTGCTCTTTCAAATCTCTCGGATCACGGTCATTAGAACTGGGCTGACGTTCGAGGATTTTCGTTGGTCGCCTTTCCAACCCTCTAATATCATCTCTATCCCGATCAATCTTCATTTCAATACGATTTTCTACTGATCCTCCCTTCATCGCTGACCTTTTGCTCTCCTTCCCATCATCCTCATCACTGAAACTGATAGTTTTGTTGTAGTCAACATCATCTTGAGTTGATGCCCAACCACCATCCTGACCGCCAATCTCATCCATTCGTTTCAAATCTTCATCTTTAATAATCGGTTTGGTGGTAAACACTGAGCTGGAGCTGGGACGTGAATCACGTGCTGACTGCTGTGAGTGATGGGATCCTCGACCTCGCTGAGGTTCTCGTGGACCATCGGGTGCGCTTGCTGTAGGAGGTGGGGCCCTCGGAGGAACAGGCATCGAAAATCTGGCGCCCGGGGGATAGAAACCCGGCCCTGGCGGACCAGGTGGACCATTTTGAAACATCTGAAAAAGCATTTCAGTTGAATTTACTATAATTTACATATTGTAACTACTAATTTACACTTCCAGCATAACAGATTCTCAGTTAACAGTGGGTGGTATAATAGTCTTCATTGAAAACTCTCCGTCAAAAATATCATCATGGAGTCGTAACTGTAACATTTATTCGAATAAATTATGACCGTAAGTCGACGATCACGGATATAGTAAAAACTAAATACAAGATTATGCACGTAATTTATTTCTACAGGTTTCTTTAAAATAAATCTTAAATGTAACCGAAAAATGATGATCTCTTACATAATGTGGTGGCATCATTCCCCGATACGGCATATGGTAAGCTCCTAGTGGTGGTGGAGCCGGGCCTCCCTGGCCCAGAGACATTGGTGGAGGTGTTGGGCCCCCCAAACTGGCGCGTTCTACGAAATCAAAAGCAATTATATTCATAACCACTAACGGTTTTCAACGAAAACACAAACTGATGCTAGTTCGAGATTCTCAGGAATCAGTGGGTGATTTATAGTCATCATTGAACAAATCTCCGTTTAAACTACATCATTGAAAACCATTTTCACGACTATGATATCACTGACATACGTTAATCTAAAAATATTCTATACCTTGGCCTTGAAATTCCCTTGAAGGCGCGTTTAGAGGAGGCGCGGGGCCAGGAGGTCTTGGCATACCGCGACCGCCCCCCTGGGTCCAACTCCCTTCGGCTACAAGATAACCAGTTATATTTTAAGACAGATGTACTTTGCACATACTGAATATTTATTATTTGAATGATTTAATCAGTAAAACGGTGGGTGGTATAATGGTCTTCACAGACGAATCTCCGAGTATACGCTCATCATAAATATGAGTGGAAAAAATGATACGATTAAGTTGATAAAATAAAACTTACTCTGTGGCCTTAGAATCGGTCCTGGTCCATACTGATTGTCCTGAGATTTTGACACGGATTGTGCTTGGGCACTGGACGATGGACCACTTGCACTTGTTGCTGTAGCCTTCTGAGCATCGGCGCCTGAAGCTAAACTTGGAAACTCCTGTGCAAACCGTGGAGATGGGTACGGACCTACATCCTGACTGCCACTCCAATTTTTGTCCTACGACATCATTGAAATTATCAGTGTTATATTATCACAAGAAGTGTGGCCCAGAGACTTTCTACTTCGGGCAGATTCTATCAAAGATAATGCAAGCATACCAACTGCTTCATTAAATTACACCATTCGTTGATCTGATTTCATTAACGGTACTGCATATTGACAACTTGGCAGGTACTGCACCACGTTACCAACCCTTTATCAAGACGAACTTATTTACGGAATTCAAAACCTTAATAAATGTTAATAATTCTAGCTGAGTTTAACAGGCTTGTTTCAACTTTTCGGTTAACAGAATTGAATCAGGATGGGGGCAGGCAAGCACCTTATGCATATTCCAAATACACAATAGCTGTGACTAAATTATTGACAAAAGAACTAGGGGGTCTATATGCCATGACAAAAATTCATTTAAATATACCTATTTAAGTATTCATTGAATGCTAAATAGCTACGCAATAGCATAAAAAAGTCCTTAGTAAAAATATAAACAACTTACGTGAACGAGCTGTTGTTGTCCTGTTAATGGAACATTGGGAACATTGTGAGGAGAGGGAGGCCCCTGGGGATGAGGAAGAGTATTGGCCCATCCTGGTGGTGGCTGATTTCCTTGAGATTGTTGTCCTTGGTTTGATGGTGCTAAAGCTGCAGATGAAGTCTGTGAATTCGAGGCTGAAGAGTTACTAACGTCGTTCTGTGTATTATCAGCCTTTACAGAAGTCTGGCCTGGTCGTCGGGCTGGAATAGCTTTCCCCAAAGCTTGCATGCCATGTTTTTGGGTTACTGGTTTAGACACCGGTTCTGACGACTTCCCCTGAAAATTAAAACTATCATTAAGATCCAGTATTCAACAAGCACAACAACTGCTTCGGATTCAAACAAACTGGACTTCATCAGAAGGGTGGGTGGTATAAGAGTCATCCAAGAACGATTCTCAGCAAAAACACTCATCATTTAGCCTTTTTCAGCTTCAAATAGTTAAGCTGTTGATACGATCCTTTAAATCGTAGAAAGGTCTTACTTTGTAGAGTTTATTAATGTCTAAATGGTCGTAGGCGGGTTTGGTTGCTTTGCTTGAGGTGGATTCCCCTTTTGTGGACGCCAATGGCCCCGAACTTGCCGACATCCTGTCTCCTCGTCACCATTTAGCCCCGATACTGCCAAATTTACGAACCCCCGTGCACCTGGAACAACAGCATTTAATCATATCTAATCCAAAATTAATCCCTCGTCGTCCACAGTATTTCCCTCCAACTCATACACTACGAATCATTCCCAAAGATAGGTGTCATTGCCTTAAAAATCACTCCTATGAAGTGACGCACTTATGATGAAAACCGACAATCTCCAACCAGTATCGCTCCACTGCAATCGTACTTCGAAAACAACGTATGAAGATGAATTATTGCTAACTGAACTCAAAACATTTAAATGCGTACTACAACTACACACTATCACATATCCAATAAACTACGTCGAATCAAAAAACTTTAATTTTCCTCCTCAGCCTGATTTCATTCCACTCATTCCTCAAAACACAAACAAGCCCTTTATTATTCTCTAAAATCAATATTTAATTTTCCTCAAAAATATCTTGCTCTTCTTCTCTGCAATAAACCTCTCTTCCTACCACCAAATCCCATCTTAACCTCCCCAGTTTCATCATACCCAACGGCACCCTAAACACAAAATGCCCCCACGATCATATACATACACCAATACCCATATCATCGCCACCATGCAGTCGTACTCCACTAAAAAACTATTACTCACTTAAAAGCAAGAATTTAATTGCCACATGCTCCCCAAACAATGACAAACAAAAAATTTCACATTTATCATAATACCATAAAGACCCATCAACAAATCCCCATTCCGCCACTCTCCACTTCCGCTTAAAAACATAGCCCTCTCGAGAAAATTCCCCCATTAAATACCCCATAAGTCAAGGATTGACATTTTAAAAAATTTCTCCTCATCACATAGTCCCCAACATACATCGTATACATACTTATACAATGCAGAAATACATCGCAGACCATATATACACACTGCTCCATGAAAAAAAAGCCCACCTTACAACACAACTGTCTACCATACTCCTCATGTAGACAACCTCACAGACAAATCCCACTAACACATCACACAAAGAACTGGAAAAAAACTTACCACGGTAAGTTCGCACGGGCTGACTTCTCTGAAATAAGGGAAAAACAAATTGGATGCACAAATTTGGTTAACTCTTATAGTTTCAGTTCGAGGAGAGAGATTTATTAAAATCTTTTGATTTCTCCGATCGCACTTTTTTTCTTCTTCTTCTTTCTTCCTCTTCTATATTTCTTTCCCTCTACACAAGAAACAGTCTACTAAACTCTAAAAGCTCACACAGTCGTAATATTAATAATTCTTCTTCTCAAAGCTTAGTAGTAAGTAGTAGTACAATATAGACATAAATATACAAATCTTATAAAATTGTTAACAATTTGGCTCTCACTACTCTCCGACGAAATGATTCACTGGTACAAGAAAAAGAAGAAACCTCCGTAGGAGAACTGTACTGGAGGGGAGAGGAGAACTTAACCAAAAACCAATCAACTTATTCTAAATTTATATTAAATCTTTTTCGTAAACCAAAGTATTGATTTTTTGATGGGGGGGATGAGTAATGCGGCAAAATCAGATATGAATGAGAGTGTGTGTTGGTGTGTGTGTGTACAGGGAAGTTTTACAATGGCGTGGTTATCTTCCCAACAGCAGAAATACTGAGCAGAGTGACTGACTGAGTAAAGTGCAGCACCACAGCCACAGAATAAGCGTACAAGTCGTGTCGTATCAAATACTATAGCAGCATGACGGTTCTTCTTTCCCAAAAATCCTTATGCCATGCATGCAATGCACATATAGCAGAGAGCAGAGTATATAGCGGAGTACAGTCACAAGCAGGAGCAAATATATAAAAGCTATCCTTTTTACTCGCAAAGAGAAGTAAAAAACACTATGGTATGTACTACCACGCTATACGTTCGCTGTATACGTATATATTTTTCTCTGCTAAAGTCGCCGTCTCTTTGCCATATACCATAAGATCAATGAGCTCCAACACTCCGAGAGAAGTTGACTTCACAGGAACAAGGAACACTGCTGCTCTCAACGTTTACTCCTCTACACGTAGAGAAATGTCATAGTTAAATTAGGCTGAGACTAAAACCTGCCTTCAGTACATTACCCAGGTATATACATATGTACAACGTTGTAGCTGCTACCTCACCGATGCGATGCGGCTAAAAAGATCTGGAAGTAGCACTTGCGTGGCATAATGCATTTAGATTGGAGACCGCGCTTCAGGTTGGACTCCATCACCCAGGGCTATAGTGGCCTTTTATGTCATCCACGCTATATAGATTTCGTAGTATTTTTTGCCATCCTCGCATTTGCTCTGCTCTCTCTCTCTCTCTCTCTCTAACTATGTAATTATATGACCTTGCATTTTCTGAAGATAGCTCCATCTTCCTCCAAGCCCTCCAAGTTGAATATTCCTCTACGTCAAATTCACGTCTTTAACATGGAAAAGTTCTATTACAGAAATGATATTCCATGCTTTCTGACTCGTTTACTCGTTGCATGTGAGTGTTTGGCAGTGAAGCCTTGGCTTTGGCTGGCTCTCTCTCTCTGTCTTTAGTCAACTTGTCCTTCCTGTGTGTGTGGGGAAGAGGGAAGCGTCTCGGGTGCATTAAAAATACATATACGACGTACATTATGGGCTTGCATATATGAATGAGAGGAGGTTGTCTCAATATCATGGATGATGAGAGACACGGAGGCAGATTAAGAATGTATTAATTATGAGACAGACTTTGTCAAGATGATGGGTTGGGAGTTGATAAGGTTGATATGAAAAATTTATGAATGAAGGAAATTGAAAGTTTGAGAGATTTTAAAGTGGGAAAGATATATAGGGAGGATTCTTGGGAGGAATTTTTTAGTTGAAGGGTTGAATAAATTAATAGGTTGTGGAGGGATGGGAAATGGGAACGTGATTTCATAGCATTTGGAAAAGTCAATATCTGGGAAGAAGGCCATGGAAGGACAAAAGATTTCTGTGTCTGGTACTGCAAAAGGAGGTATTTTTCTTTTCGCTCCTTTTTGGTTTAACAATGTTTGATATAGAGGATGTGGGCGAAAAATATGCTGACAAGTTAGAGATGTGTGTATTTAGTAGTAAAGTTGTAGAGAGGATGAGTTTAAATGTGAGTATTGGAATGAGGAAAGATTTGTATGATCGAAGAAGTAAGTGTGGAGAGGAGATACTATGGACTGATACACCGTTTTAGTACAGTAGTAGAGGTAGAGATGCCCCAAGGGGAAAGATGAGAACAATGCCCAGAAAACATGAGAGAAATGTTATGTTGGACGTGAGACTCTAAGACGTATGTATATATGCAGGTGTAAGGACCAAAGGTAAAAGTGACGGCCAGTTAACATGGCAGAATTTGAAAGGTAGAAGCGTCCGTAGAGTTGTATGAGGAGAAGCGCTGGGGAAAGCGTCAAGTTTGACGCTGGGCTATAAAAGTACAGCGGAAGGCAAGAAGGACGGATGAGAGGACGCCTTTTCATTGATTTTGAAGACGGTGGAAAGGCGGAGAGAGTCAGCGTCTTTTTCAGCATCCTCTTATATATAGAAGTACAGCAGTATAAAAAACTTGGGTTTCCTATGTATACACATATTCATATAGGCCTTGACAGGAGATAAATTCATTGAGGATATGTTTCAGTGTAGGGAAAGATACGGAGATACTACTCAAATCATTGGTGGGATAGAGGTAGGCTAGAAAGTGAAAGTTGCTTGCGGGAGGAGTTTACTGTTGTGTTGGGAAGATTCGGAGGGGAAAGTCAGAGAAGACTCGCGTTAGGAGCGGAGTACATATAGTGGAGCAGCCGTCGCACTCCAAAGTACGGTGTATGCCTATTCGTGAGTAAAGGAAAGGAAATACTTTTCGAAGGGGGGTTTAATAGCAACTTTGAGACGGCCTTTTGGTGGTGAATGTCATCTGGGCAGAACAGTATAGTTGCTCTACTTGTTACTTGTTAGCATTGAATGTGTATGCAGTTGGTAGGGTTTTAGTATGGGGAATGGTAGGATTACATATTCTTATATACATAATAATAACTCAGTGTTTTGATTCTTCTCAATGAGAAGCTCTCTACCCAAAGCCATACTCCTCTGGTAATATGAACGAGTATTTGAGCGTATGCAGAGAAGCAGTTTTTCTCTGAGAACATATACGAGGGAGGACTCCTTTCCTGACAAGTTTCTATATGAGGGATGTAAATATTGGAAACATTCACTCTTGGTGTTGTTAGGTCTTGTGTCATATTTCATATAGGAGTGAGTTTACTTTACTACGTACGTATAACTTGTAAAGAGTACATACCACAGTAGTTGGTGGCATACCAGACGGAATCCAAGGAATTATTTCGGATAGTTCATATGTTATTGTTGTTATGTGCATGTAAGCAGCATCTTCTTTAAAGTTACAAGGAGCAAGTGCAATCAAGTAGGGGTTACCCAGTACTGGACAGGTGATTTTTGCCTCGCATCAAAGCTCCAATAAAAATTACTCTATAGAATATTACATGAACAAATAAAGGTTCTTGAAGGAAACTCTAAAGAAGAACGGTGAGTGAGTACAAAGTTATAGGGAAATAAATTTTTCAATTTATTTTCCCAAGGTTTTTGTTCCACGGTCATTGCTAGAATTTCACGCTGTTAAATGTTAGTGTAGAACTATTGCGAACATTGTTGTAAGCTGTAGTTTTTGGTGCTTGTGGCAACTACACCGTTTGTTCAGATTGTTTACATTTGGGACACATGTTACTATGTACGCATTTGAAAAGTATTGGTAGTGAGTGATTTCTCCGCCTCCACTATATGGATAAAAGTTTCCTTAAAATCCTGGAGAAAAAGGTTCATCCAGAAAATTAAAAGCTAAATCAAGGTAATTAAGCTCAATTTTAAGAATTTCCTTTTCCGCTTTTATAAAATTTGGTAAATAATTATATTTTGGTGGTTTTAGGTGGAGAAAGTTCATGTGCACTTCGCGGGAGGTCTATGGATAAACTGGGGTGAAAGTGAACTGGAGTGAGTTGGACTTTAGTGAAGATGTAATTGTGAGATGCAAAGAGCTGGAAAAGTAAAATATAGAAGTTGAGCGTTTTTTGAAAAATGTAGTGATGGGGGCTTGTTTTTTAATGTGGACGTTTTAATTATACTAGACGCTGTCAGGGGATGACCATAATGTGGTTGTAATTTTATTATCCCAAAGGTCCTATGAAGGGCTTAAAGATTTGATTGGATGCTACGTACCCTTTTTTCTCCCTCAACAAAAATTTCCGTGATTTTTTAGTGCTCAACATTTATTCGAGTATAGGAAAAAAGGTGACTCAAGTGTGTCGCTTGATAAACTACTCCCCCGACCTTTACCATTACTGTTTATATTACACTGGGGATAACTATATACTCCGCTGGCAGCCGCGGTCGTCAAAACTACTGGTGATTATTAATGGGTAAGAGTGAATTTGCTGTGGTTAAAAAATTGCATCCTACTTCATTTTTATGATCGCATCAAACCAAGGACACAGATGTATTTTAGTAAAGTGCAAACTATGTGTATTTAACAGCAATGAATGGATTTAATAACCCCCAATTGGCAGTAACGGAGCAACTGCCAGCAGATAGTTCTGGAATTATAAACATGTCCTCCCCAAGTGGCTCATCAGACTCTGGCTCATCCGGAGTAGAGTTGAGACAAACAAGACTGACAAGTGGGCATGGTGCAGTAACGTCGGGAAAAAATATGAACTTGATGGCAAAAGTACAAAAAATGAATCCTCCAAATAGTGTTGTAGCAGCAGTGGAGAGTTTATCCCCTAAGAAGTTGTCTTCCAGTGTTGAAGAACGTCAGAAAACTGATTTATTTTTGAGTCAGTTTCAAGCACAAATGTCCCAAATGAAGTCAGCTATGGATGCTGTCCAACATGAAATGCTCGTACACAAAACAAGTGCACTAAAGCCACCAGTTGGGGGCGGAGGCGGAGGCTCCACCAGGGGAAGAGGTCGTGGAGTTCAAATTACGGAGAGTCGTCGTGGGAGAGGAAGAGGTCGAGGGAGGAGTGTGGGAAATATTCCTGCAGCTGTCAATATTATGGCCCAACCAGGTGTCCCCCCTTCATCGGTCACCTATCAGTCCCAAATCTCTGCATCCAACGGTTTGAAATTGAAAATCCGTAAGTCTCCTAATCATAGCAAACGTGGTGCTCACTTGAGAGGTCACAAGCGGGGGAAAATGAAGAGGCGGAAAGGAGATGATGACGAAGATGATATCTCTGACATGGACACCGATGTTCATTTACTAGCTCGACCAAGTTCCAGTGGTGATTTTATCGTTAACTGTGAAAATGGTGACCAAAGTGCCGGCACAAAACCCAGTGGCTGGGGTGACCAATTACCTGAGGACATTCTAATCAAAATTCTCTCCATGGTTGTCAAAGACGATGGATGTATCCCATTTCTTGTGAGGTAAAGACCCTTTTTTGTCTACTCTGTATTTTCAATTTACGAGTGTACAAATTCCGCTGGGATAGGCATACGAAATGTGAGTTTTGTATTCGAATATTCTTATCCAAAATTCAGCTGGTTTAAAGGATGAAAGAAAGCCCTCATTGCTAATGCTAAACATGATGGCTGATAAGTGGGTGTACAGGTTTCAATCTCAACCAATGTTGAAATATCCGGATATTTTTTATAGAGCAACAAAAGTTTGTAGACTATGGCGCAAGGTTGCATCTAAACCCCAACTTTGGACTTCAATCGATTTAACATCCGCACGAATCAAAGATGTGTACAGGTCAGAAAGAAATTTGGCCTACCTACTGGAGCATCGGTTCTTTCATGTGAAGCATCTGAATCTCGGTAAGAAATCACATTTTCCCTTATAAAATATGAATAAATGCTGCACTCATTATTATTTCTCTCATTTCTCTTTAAAAATTGCCCTCGTGTTAATATTAATTATCAACCACTGTCAGTGGATTTTGGTTGGCAACTTACTGGAAAGTATTTGTAGACATTAAATCTTTAATCGTTTTTTATTTTAGGCGGTTGGTCCTCCGCAGTAACTTCAGCAACAATTGATATTTTAGTTAAAAATTGTAAGTCCTTGGAAAGTTTGTTTATATCCTCGTGCCAGAAACTGACCGGTTCAAACTTAAAAACAATCACAGACTCGTGCCCATCCCTCCAGAAACTCGATCTCTCAGCCATTTCGGTGAATACAAATTTTATTTCAATAAGTTTCACACATTTTGTTACTCCCGGGGTCTAATATGTATTACTGCGTTGTAAGTTGCTGATATGTGACAATTAATAATTCTGGATTTTTTTCAGGCGTCGTATAACACCAAAAGTGCTGTTTCACCCGCGGCAATTGGTGATGCAGCTGAATCTTTGGGCCCAAGGCTCACGCACTTGTCACTAGCAAATAATTGCCTACCCAGTTGTCCTCAAATTGTTTATTCCTTAGCCGTAAGTTTGTGAAAATTTTCTACAGACTTTAGGTTCTCAAATGTTCTAAATTTCTTCCATTCTTCTCCTTCTCTTGTCTGTATGTGCAAAATTTTTACACAAGTCATTACATAAGATGTTTAATGAATAACAGGAATTCTGCCAAAATTTGGAACATTTGGATCTTTCCAACGTCACATCTCCACGCCGGGATACAATAATCATCCGTGTTGAGACGTTGCAACAAGGATGTCCCGCTCTGAGAGTACTCAGGCTTACAAATACCGAAATCGCCCTGAGTGAAACATCATTAAAAGATCAGGTATGTTTCTTTTCTTTGGATGTTTCCAAAAAATCTTTAAGAATTAAAATAACCTGTAAATATCTATATATAGGCAAGCTCACCCGGTTTTCCGAAACTAGAGGAGCTCAGTTTAGCAGTTGACCCCAAGCGCTGCCAGGTTTGTTCTAAACATTAAAACTTCAGCTTGCTTTATGGAAAATTTGATTTTTTACGTTTCATATTTAATTGCTTGTAGTTTATACTGCATTATATACCGCCGAAGGTGTAATAATGAATTTAATGAAAATTAACATAATTTGGTATTGAAATTAGGGCATGGATGATAGTGATCTGGAGCGCATAGTGAAAAGCTCCATCAAACTTAGGTTGTTGGATGTCCGGGGATGTACAAAAATCAGTGATTCTGGCTTAGTTCGAGTTCCAGCTTGGGATTTAGAGCATCTATATCTTTCAGGTAAGTTACACTTTATACATTCTGCTTGACAGAAGAAGAAATTTTATAAAAACATGTTAACTAATTCAAACAAATTCAATCCTCAGGCTGCTTCGCTACAAAGTCGAGTAACGACGGTTTAGAACTAATCGTCCGAAAGTGGAAACATAGCTTTAAGGAAATAGATTTCGCATGGACCCCCAATGAAGATGCCATCAACTTAGCAATTAAAGCCCTGGCAGAAAAAGACGACAACGACTTGATTCCACCAGTAAAGAAACTCGACCTTCTCGGATCCTCAGTTTCCTTTGACTCTGTAAAAGTGGCTTTAAGTACTTGTATGCATTTGGTCAGCCTAAATCTAACGTCATGTCGGGCCCTTCCCCGTGGAATCAAACGAAACTACCCTACACCATGGGACGTTGCTACTCTACGTGAGCAAGTTCTGAGTGGGAAGTATGATGAAAATTTCAACGAAAAGTGAATTCACTGAACGCTACAACCTTCAAACACCGAGATCAGAGTGATTTGGTTAGCTGTAGGTAAAATAATTATAAATATATATAATATATATTCCTACAACGGTAAATTTACGCTGTAATTGCTCTTAGGATTGCCTATTTAGCTTTTTAGCTGTTACAATTACTGCTATCTATTTTACAAAAAAAAATCACTTTGTTGTTTATCAGTGGACATTAATTTATTAGGCCTAATTATCATTTTATTAGTCCTGTAGAGTATACTACAAACACGACGGGTGAAATGCCTGTGAAAGTATTTAATGTTTTGGTAGCCTTGTGGGAACTTTTTGTCACATTTTCATATCATCTCTCTCATCTAGTGATCTATGCAAAGCTAGCTATATACATCTATAGTAATATGTGTATTATCCACAGCAGTTACATACTTTTATGTATCTAGTTATTTTAGAATTTTCGTCCATCTTTTAATACTGTACAGTGCAGCTTTCGTGATTTGCTATACCTCCAGGCACAAGGTTCATTAACTACAATTATTACGAGCAGTATGTTCTCACTGAGTACTGTAAAGCAGATTAATAATAATTGTCGAGACGTCGCAGTTAAAAAGACAAAATTTTAAAGGAATGTATAGTCTCATAGAAAGAATTCTAAAAATTATTGTAGAGAAACAATAAACCAACCTCATCGTGCTAAGATGTACGTATGGGAAAAATGTAAATATATTTAAGATTAAGGTACATAATTCAAAAACTGTTTCTGTATAAAATTCACTATACAAGGGTCTTTTATACAAGTAACATCTACTATACAATTTATTATTGTCGTAGTGAAAGGACGTGCTTGTGAGTTTGTCTTTTAAGTCGTGGAAAGTTCAGTTGACATAGTTTTAATTAGGTGTTTACTATCTACTAATCATGGTCTCCAGTATGTTGTAAACTATATCAGCAATCAACTTGTATTATTACCATGTATGTGCAATATATTTATGGATTTTGTGTCGCAGGTCGTATTGTAGTAGTATTCAGGTCTTTCTGTAGGAGTAGACGGAGTAGTATAAAGTAATAATAATAATAAATTTCTTAACTACTATATATATAGTAAAGGGTGTATGCACGAATAAGACGAATATATCTTTCTATTGGATCTATATAACAATAGCGCTGAAAAGTTAGTTCTCAAGATTTCTCTACGATCACCATATAAATATACAAACCATGTACCTTGCCCCAATAAATGTAATTAGCTATGTACACATTTAATATGATTATCACCATATTGTACTAATATTATACGTGAAACTAAACCTCATTAAAAATATGTTGCCGGAAAAAATCTCATCAGAAGAAAGAAACTGGAATAGCCAGTAAATACTCCAGGGAAATACATGCAGATTTGTAGCTAATATGCATAGGTTATATTTTAAAAAATCTTTAAAGTTTTAAATCATATAGGATGTTACCCATTTTCTTTCATTGGAAAATATTTTCCTTCCTTCAATAATAGAACTCGTAAGTGCCGATGATATTACAATATTAAATTGATCTTCTTTCAAGCTTGGTGTAATAATGCTCTAAAGCAAGAATTTTTCTAATATTATTATTGCTAAATGAATAGACTTGGTAAAACGCTATTTACTAGTTTTTAGTTGTTGTTGTTAATATAAAGTAGTAGAGAATCATTTGAAAGCTTTAAGAGAGAACGGAAGGAGTGCTGAGAGAAAATATTTACTTAAGAGTCTTGGAAATATTATTGTATGAGTAATAACCGTAATGGAAGCAATTAATATATATTGCAAATGTTTCATGTAACTGTTATATTATTTCTAAAAATAACTGTTTAGTTTTATCAGTGATTAATATACGGACAAAAACAAACGACTGCATATGTAGCAATGAGTTGAAACTTTGTTTTGTAGACGTTTCTCACGCTAGAGAGTATAGTTTTAAAAGTTTGAGTCCATTCAAGCTTTACTTTGTCATGACTGATATGAAGAAAGGGTTTATAGTAAGAATAATATATGTAAATAGAAATTTGTATTTAATCATGGGTTACGTTTTATTAGCTCTGCATCTACTCACTCATAGTTATTGAAGGTGGAAAAGTGAAATACTAGATAAAAGAGCATTTCCAATGTAGCATTGTCAACACCCTTACTTTATCTTGAATATTCTGAGTTTCATGCGAGAAAAAATAACTTTATTTTACAATAGCTGTTGCTCCAATTTTTTTCAGATTTAATTGCGCAATAGTAATGTTTACTTTTTACGTAGTTCAACTGAGATTTTTTGATTTATAAAATCGAAGTAATGTGCTGCACCCGTGGCTCGCAAATAATTTTTCTTCCCGAATCAGTCACTTTTACATCTGGTCATACAACGCAGTATAACGCAAAGTTTGCTTAATTTCAAAATAACTGTGTCCAGGTATTACTTGACATAAAAATTAAAAGCTCTTGGTAGGTCGATTTTAAGCTTTCTGGAGTTAATCCTGTTTATAACTCCAGCGATGGTATTTGTGTTTCTAATAAAAATTGACAATTTTATGAAGATTATAGATGCATATGACATAGATATGGCCTTCATTGTTTATACTAGTTTACAGAATATCAGATGGAGCGAGGGATTTATCATCACCTTTGTTTAAAAACAATAAGAATATTTTAGTTTTATTTCGAGTGAGCTTACTTGTGGGTTTTAGGGAAAAGTATGAGATACTGATCTTTATTTTTGTAAAGTAGGCGTCAGTGTATACCATTATGTAATAATTGTGTCAGATTCGACTTTTGCTTTAGCCAAAGAAGTTTTACGCTTTCTCAGTTATTATTTATGGATGATGGTCAATGCGGGAATGATACAGCAATGTATAATAAATATAGAAAGCATAAGTACAATGAATGTTTCATTAATTGTTTAAGCATTGTTCTAAAATATGAAGGCAGTTGGTATGAAACAGTTCCTCATATTATTGCAATAGTTGGAAAGTTATACCCCAAAACAAAGTGCAAGTATAAAAAATAATGATAATTTACTATTATTATTACTACTTTGTGAATTATTGAGCCTCCAATAAGTAGTTGTGATCTTGGACTTGGAATCCTGCCCCTCATCTTGTTAAATTAAGTGCAACTCGGTAAGACAGATAAATTACTAGCACATAGCGTCTATAACAGTAGTATTTACAAATAACGTGTTTGGTGAAAATGTTAATAATCTAGTTTTATTGTAAATTAGGCAAATATGAATGGCTTGTTATTATACAGAATATAATGTTCATTTGAAATGGTGCAAAGCTGGCAAAAAATAAATAAATAATTTTTAACGGTGGTAGAGCAGTAGCATACTGATTGTCTTGTTCACATGCTAAGATAGTCGTGCCAATCCGCTTGGCTTATTGAAGTACGAATAATGAAAATACTTGAGGCGAAGTTATAAAAGTTTATCCATTTTACCATTTTTGTAGGCTTTATTGCTCCTTTTTAAATGCATTTAAAGAACTATGTCATCATTCGCCGCCTAACGAATATTCAAATGGTTTTTCAGTTCATTCAATCGATAATTTATAGGAAAATGACAATCATTGAACCTTATACATAAGTATGTGAAACTCGAGACGGCTTACTTACAACAATATAAAACTAACCAGTTTTTAAGCTGCTCCGAATTTAGTTTTTTTGTGAAACCATGTCATTTCTAAAATCATTGGATTCCACGTCTAAAAAACAGTTAATACGCTAAAAATACATATCAACCTTGACAGATATAACATTTCCTTGCCCTTACTAATAAGGATCTATAATGCATGTGGTGACAGTTTCTATTCATATAATTATAGGTTTGATATTACAAAAGGTAATACATGTAAGACTACATATTAACTATATGTATGTAAACATAAATAATTGAAACATGCTGGCCTATAAACTCACTATTATGTTAATGATAACGATTTTTGGAGTTTGTATAATTTCTGTAATTATTATTATTTTTTCAAAGCAGGTAACTTTCTTTGTCATTTAGTAGTTTTTTTCTAAAAAATTAATAGTAGTACATATTCTTGTATCATTTCTTTCTTTCGAAATGCTAATAATAATTATTTTGATTTTCTTCAAAAATTATGTAATGACTCAGGTTGTTTTTACTTTTCAGTTGATATCAACTCTTGTTCCTCGTTTACTCCATGCTTGACATCTAATGAGGCAGCACTGCATACTTGGGGAACCAAAACGAATTTAATCCATTTAAAAATGGCCTATAGCCCAATATGGAAGACGCGGCATAAATTAACAAATTAAAATAATAGTTCGAACTGAAACAAGAAAACTGCGTATCAAACGAGACAATGATTCACACGAGATTCTCCCAATAAAAAATCAAACAACTGATACATAGGAATGATAATCATGCTGTGGGCTTAGCAGCACACAACTATTTCCGAGCTAAATATACATCTATTACAAGTACGCAGAAAAAGGGACATGAAAATAATCTGCTCTTCTGTATACACTAACAAACTTACGGTTTTCTGAATGACTGGGTTCAGCATCATCCGTAAGTTCATATAGTAGTTAGTAGACATTACTTACATTTAACTTGTAGTAGTAATAAATTTGAGATTCACTTGTGAAAGTTATCAGTCAAGAAGTTATCATCAATACATTGTTTTGATTTCTTATATATGTATATAATTACGCGTCGTTTCATTAAAAATTCTTGCGGGACGGATAGCTTTACGGAATTATCTCAGCGATCAGCTTCGGCGCGGCTGATATCACGACGTCCAACTTTTGCACTTCGTCTTGAGTTAGAAGAACTACGTCGTCGGGCTTCACTGCAATGATCACGATGAACTGTCCAATCGTCTCGTTGACATTCTCGACCACAGTAGCGTGCTTGCTAGAATTTAAACAAAGGAATCAATTAGGCTGTAAACGATTTTCATGCCTATTCTTCAAAAAATGACCTATCGCAGGTAAAAATAGAACGTTGTCTTTGCGTTGCTACTGCAAAAATCAATACAACAATGCAAATAAATATGTTCAAGATCATTCAGTTGAAAATGTTTCCTCGGAGGCTTTTTATAAGAATAAGAAGAATACCAAATAGCTGGCATCTGTGAATGAGTCGTTTCTTTGGCTTATGGTATTCTTAAAGACTTCTAAGATTCCGTAAATTGAGCTTACGTAATACCACTAGTTATTTCATATGCTAATAAACAACATTAGCGGTTTCACTGGGAAAACAGCATGGCGCAAAAAATGGTTCTTAGGTTCAACAACTCTCGTGCAAACGTATTAATCCTACATAATAAACTGATATCCACATCAAAACATACAGTACATGTTGCACAATAAGATGGTTAGAAGGAAAAAAGGAAACGGCCGTTTGAATTCATTATAGAGAAAGCAATTTCCAACAAGTATTAAGTTAGAATCACCAGATGAGGAAAAAAGTTTTGCTCACGTTTTCAAACTTAAAACCAAAATTAATCCTTTGTGTACTGGAGGTAGATAGTGCAGGTTCAAGGTTTAAAGATTCACAATTTATTCTATTACTCCAACAAAAAATTATACGACCAAAAATCATACTCCAACATACTTTTACAACCTCCATGTTCCTGCATAATAATGAGAGCTACATATCAATACGTCACAAGTAAATCGTACAAGCACCGGTCTTATCGTCTGCAGAAATTAAATTATGCGACAGTCTAAGTCTAAACCTACAGAACGTTAAAGTCTTAAGCGCCTACATTGCGCGGCCATAATTATTGCAGACTTAAATAATTCTGTACTTACTTGACAACGACCACACATAGCGAATTCTCGAGGTTCCGACTCGATGGCCGTGCAAGGAGGATAGTGGCACTCAAAGAAATAAAATGAAGGACAATCCCTAGTTATCAATTCACCTTCAGTGGTATAGTACGCTCGTGAACAAGAAGCGCTGCTTGAATTTCGTTGCTATAAAAAATTACCAACAATGTATAAAAAATATTAATATACGGCACTAAAGCTACCCTCGTAAAACAAAATGAATAATTATTTACTTCTTCAGTCTCATTAGATAATAGTTGCGTGATAGCTTTCCAATAGAGAGTATTTTCTCCTTTTCTTCTTTCAATTTTTGGCTCATCTCCTCTCGTATCCTCTCCTACGCAGTCTGTTTCATCACTAAGTAAATGATCAACATCTTCCAAGGGACAATTTCGGATTTCTCTGCGACGCTCCCAAACATGTGTCTCAGTACATCGCATCCGCAAAATGCTGTCTTGTTCCAATCTTGAAATCCATTTAGGGACTAGAGTCAAATTATCCAAGCGATTATCCATGGTTATTCCGTTAAGATGACGCACTAGATACCCTGGTTCTACAGGTCCGTTCCTATTCTCCCTGCAATTGATAAAAGGAGTCGTTAGAAACCGCATAAATAATATCCAGTCTCAATGGCCTACCATCTCCACCCACAGTCTCACATCTTTCTAAAAGAATTGTATCCAAGTAATGGATTATATTTTCAAGTTATTTAGGTTTAAAAGTTATCTGCATCATGCCATCACTGAAAGCTAACGTACTGAAGTGTTTGAAAGTCAAAACATCATCATTTAGGGATGCTAATCAATACACACTTCTCTCGCAGTCAGCGTCGTTAATGTTAAAATAATTTCTATTTCTAGTTCACCGTAACAATATAAGCAACCAATTTTTCTCACACACACTATGTAAAATAAGTACTTACCATAGCTATTAACATAAATGAGAAATAAATTTGTCGCGTACCAAAGTATATTTTGAAGAGGTATAGGAACAGCTGAGGATCCTTTAGATTTAGGGTGTCCCATGGCCATGACTCGAATTCCATCACCGTTTCTGTCGATTTCCAGGCGAGCGTCAAATTTGTACTCGTGGATTATTGGAATATCAACTTCGTCGATTAGAGCATATTTCATCTGTAAAATGTCAGTAAAAAATCAGAGTACATTTACCCCCGCTCCAAGGTTCACCAAGCAATAAAAACCTATCGATCACTAACCAGGAAGATAGATATTTGTAAACGTCATAGCATTGCATACATATATATTTAAAGTTTGACATCCGAAAATAACTCGCTTATATTCTCTTTGCTTCCTTCAGCTTTGCTCCCTTTTACCACAGAATAAATGCTTAGACTTGAAGATCAGCTTCAAGACATACAGAGCGACAACCTTTTCGTTCAAAATAGTGATTGAACTCTCCTTGGCTCAAGACGTAAATAACGACAATAAATTCAAAAAGCCTCAAGAGTTCTCACGCCTCAATAGCATAGACTCATCGGCTGGGAAGAGTAACAAGTGCTTAAAAAAAGTACTAATTGCTTCATTAACTTAAATACAGTCTAACTGGACCAAGCAATAGTATATAACAATAACTACTCCTCCCATGGAAAAAGAGCCATCCAAAACAGTTTATGGACCTACAGTAAAATGCTTATGATCAAAGTAACCAATTAATCTATAAGCCCTACATTTAGCAACAATAATAAAGTTCTAAAAACAGAATAGGTAATAGGAGCAATGTCGGAAAATGCTAACGAACACTGAGTTTATTCTAGTTTCTGTTTATCAAAATGCTGATTACTTTGAAAGTTTCCGTCATCCTAAACCTTTTGTAGCCTATCATATAACCTCCAGCGTCTCTACTAATCTCTTCCTCCTCACTACATCGCATGGCTCATTTAATGAGGGTGTACACTTATGTACCCCGCTGCAAAGAGTTATTGACTTCTGGCAGTAACTCACCTTCACCCTTATCTAATCTCCTGGAAAAGACCATAAACATAGAAAGGAAAGAATGAGAGAGTTCTTGTTCTTACCTTCCCTACAGCTGTTCCCAGCTTCACTATCCCAAGTCGTACGGTTTTCTGATCATCTGAAGTTTCCAGTAGCTTCATTTTCGATTAATTAAAAATGTAACACCTTGCAGAGTTAAAAATCAGTTACACAAACAAGCAATCCCGTTAGGTTGGTCAGCAGGAAAAAATTACAAATTTGAACGATGATGCACAGCACAATAAACACATTAATGGGCAGGCGAACTGACTATAACAAAACAATGTAGGACCACGACCAGGGGGAAGCGAAGCAGACAACGAGCGCAGACCAAGACCAGCTGGTCCTAGATGTCAACTGAACTTCCTTGTATGCTTCGAAACCAGATCCAACAAAGCAAAGGGAAAAAGGTACCCTCCCTTCCTGCCTTTGTTCGCTGCCGTCTTCTTACTATGTACACGCAGTTTGCCTCTTCCTTCTACTTAACTTTGCCTCCTTAAGTTACAGATATACGTGACTGCAGCATAAACTTCGGTTGCGAATTAGCGCCGACGATTCCGACATTAAGTATTCAATGACAACGTGGCGTCTTCGAGTTATTAGAATATCTGTAAATTAAAATAACAGTACAACAATGTAGAGCAAGTCAGTGTTGGTAAATATTCGCGTAAATTCCCACAGCCGATACTGATAGCCGCATTTATATAACTCTGCTAGCATTATACGATCACCCTATTATCTTAATAGTAGGGTTGTCATTCAAGTACAAATTCATAATCCACGCCCACGCAGACATCATATCCAACTAAATCCTTAGTAGTGACTTAATTCCCACAGGTTTAAATTGGCAAAGAACTAAGATACTTTCTGCACGCAATCTGACACACATTCGTAGAGTATTAAATTTCCGTGAGTAAACTCGTACAGAATTTCCCCCAACTTAAATGAAATTTCCTACCTGCTTTAACCACTGGTTATACCGTGTATTTGCATTTCCTAAACACAGTTTTAGATGTATATAAACACCCTTTAAGTACAACCAACTAGTTTGTGGTATAGAAAATGCTTCAAGACAGAATTGGCGAACTTTGTATATTTTCCCGACCATTTTTTTCTGCATTCATTCCGCTTATAGTACTGTAGACGTAAAGTTATTATCTGTATTGTCGTAGGACATAGCTGAACACAATATGGACAGTCAACATTAGCATACGTAAAGAACAACCAATTTGAACAAATCAATGTACAAATATGTATCTTTTAATCTTTTCTTTTTGAGTTTCTACATTGAACGGATGTAAATTTCTTTTTTTTGAGTCCACTGTGCGCAATCATGAGCAATTCAAGCAGTTTCGCATTAGCAAAATTTTCCAGGTACAGAGGCAGAAACAAATCTGAATAAACCAGACCGCCTCCCATGTTTTTACAAAACAAGTCATTTCTAGGCGCACCAACATTCCTAATTTGTTTGGTTCTACAGCTACTATTTGCATTACTAACGGTATGAGACTAAACTTAATATACTTAGCAATACGACACAAGGATCAATTTTCCTTGGGAAGAATAATAATATACTTTAAAATCCAAGTCTGTGTTCACGGAGTTGTAGATTTGAGTACATTGTATGCATAGAATTCGTGAGCTAATTGTAAGAGTTGACAAAGGCCTACATTCATTTATCACTATCAGAAAGTTGGCAATGCACGTGTCAAAACTGAATTCTCATAAATGCTGCTAAATAATGGTGTAAATGTGTCGCGGTGGTCTTGCCCACAAGGGCAAGCTAAATGTTGCAAATAACTAATTTCTATACAAATTCATATTTGCACCTCTAGTTCTACTCACGAAAAAAGGCATAAAAGCCTTCAAAAAGATGTGGTGAAGTGGGGTATTTTACCCAAGTCACTACCTTAGAAACTAGAACTAAAACCTTAGTTCTCTTTCTATTCTTTGCAGGTCCTTAAAAGCAACTTTGACTTTACTGGGAGGCTGAATCTAAGACCTAATGGCAGGAAAAGAAATAAGTTGGAAAAAAGTAAGTTGTGCATGCACTTGAATGAGTATACCAAGTATGCTGTGAACATATTCTACCTGAGCAACCTGTGTTCAAAAAAGAGAACAGTTGTTTGATTATGTTAGAGGCAACGTTATATAAGTCAGATTTGTAACGGGATTTGCACAAATCCTACATCGTCGCGTTATGATTGCTTTGCTTGAAAGACATACACACACCTGAGCATAAAATATACACACACCTACACACCCAAACGTGGGTAGGTAACTAAGTAATGCATACTTCAGCCTCCTCAAAACTTTTGGCCAACCCGACTTGTTTCCTTTTCACAGCTACATATGTTGTTAAGAACCTGCGAAAGTTGCATACATTTATTTTCCTGCGGCGGAAATTTCTAAAAACAATTTTTGTCCCATTCACGCAGCCGTCATTTTGTAATAGCTGTTTTCATAGATTAAGTAATAACCTAACTTTCAGTGTTTCAGTTAAATATATTTTTTTTAAATATACCAAGAATGATACTATGACATCAAGTAATATAGTATCAATGGGCCTGTTAAACCGTGTATAGGCATCAACGAGACCTGAACTCCGTATCAAATAATGTGGTATCTGCTTACATGTCAGCCTGTCATTAAATACTAAACAAAATTAAAATATTCCTGTGGATTCAAATATAAAATCCATCACCCATCCATACTGTACCATGCTAGGTGTAACACTGGCTAAAAAGACCAACCTCGCCTTGCATTAACTACTTTTCACGACTCAACTTATTTGCAATCATCAACTGCATTAACACTGTCTATATATTTATACCTTGTATACTCACTAAGTTGCAGATGCTTTTTCTCATAATATCTAACTGCTGGCTACAACTTATGGTTCGAAAACGTAGCGAATATGTTCGTCCCATTTTAGCCCTCTTTTTCTCATCCCATATAAAAACCGTCGTCATGATAAATGAAAAGTTTTCTTTTATGAAACAACCAAAATGAGGTTACGGCTACGGCGTAGGACGAGGTCATACTAAACTGCAACTTAATGCCGCTTTACAAATAATATGATTCTTGTGGCTGATAAAGCCATAAACTTTATGAAACTATAATTGTACGTCATACTTGCACTCAATTTTTTATGTGTGCTCAACTTAATTTGTCGTATTCAATTAGTTAACTTTGTTGCATGCCGTATTTTTATATATACTGATTTTCTATCATGAGGGTTAGAGATAGCGATACGAAATCGACTCTGTCTGTACTTCATGCAAGTTTAAACCTTCATCTTACGCTTTGATTCACGGTTCTTTGAGACTCATGAGAATTTCAAGTCTCCTGAGAGGTAAACATAATAAGAATGAACTTCATGTCGTATATAACACCGTACATCTAAATGACAGTGGGGACAGAATTTTCCATGACAGAAATGCGACTGAACATTTTCTAATGGATACGTAAACAAGAACTGGCATTGAATTT
This sequence comes from Spatulosminthurus flaviceps, assembly GCA_034693705.1. Classification (NCBI taxonomy): domain Eukaryota; kingdom Metazoa; phylum Arthropoda; class Collembola; order Symphypleona; family Sminthuridae; genus Spatulosminthurus; species Spatulosminthurus flaviceps. The sequence continues at coordinate 4,151 of JAQFXU010001314.1, read as the reverse complement.
TTATGTCAGTTTACTCACTTTCCGAAACTATCATAAGTTTCATCTGTCAGATGTCTGCAGATCGCGCATACAGATATACAATGGTATACTTCTACACAGTTTACAGAAAATTATTACATTATTTGAGCATCATAATAAAATTGTATACACACAATATGTAGCCCCGTCAGTTTAATACATTAGCGTAACCCCTATTTGGGTCTTCAATTTACAATCCGGAAAATAATTGTGCAGGTCTGAAAGCATGTCGCCAAGATTTACTACTATTACATGTACTACTGAACAAGTAGTCGTATGAACCTGCAGCAATAACTGTCTCAATTTTTGTCACCACAGCTATCAAATGCAATTCAGAACGAGCTCGGTAGGCCAAATACAGAATCACAAATAAAAGCAATTATTACAGGTTTTATCAACTGAATGTCCCCAGTTATAGCTGCATGGGTTGACGATTTGACTTGTGTCAGTAAGTACTGGGTATTGAAAAAATTAAGAACAGTTGTTATTCCACATCACGTAACAAATCACAACTCTGACAAATAATGCTGCATGAATTCATTTGTACTTATCCATGGTTCAAGTTTCACAATCATATTCAACTGATTAGACGCGAAGTTGTGTTTTTGTGTCATACTTTTCTATTTGTAGTGTAGTATACGGTATAAATGCACGTTAACATCGTATCACGGGCCAACTCAGCACCACATTATACCATCCTCGGCCTTTAACGTATGTTGGAGGAGAAATCAAGACAAGTTTATGTGTGTAGTAGTATAATCCAAGCTGCATGCAAATGTAAAGCAGAGAGTTTCAAATTGTCGTCACGTTGTTTTTATATCTGCCATAGTAATATGCGAACGAACAGGACGTAATTCCACCTAAAGAGAGTCATACAGGATCTGTCAAACTGCATAGTCCACAAAAATCTGTTACTTAATATAGTTAAAGTCAGCTAAGTAAGTGATGTGACAACAATGTCACTTCTGGTTACTTACTACTCAACCTCATGTAAGCTTTTACGATACATGTACCACGTAGTAATATCACCTCCCTACAGGCAGATATAAAATAATATTCACAAAGTTCAGCCTGTTGTATAAAGAGCAGGAAGCTTATAAAATATAATAGATTCAGCAAGTTGTACATTTGTATCCAGGAAAATGACTTGATTTGTGTTATCATTAAAATATTGAATATCATCTTATATATACGCTTTTCCTACATGTGGTCCCATTTTTTGGTCGTGTTAGCTCATTGAAACTGGAACACCGCAAACTTCGAACAATTACGAGACCCGCGTGACCTTAAGAATTTAGGTGAACGTAAGCAGGAAGATGATACTTCTTCAAGCTTGTCTAAACCTGCACTTTCATATCTATTGCTCATTTAAAAAAAAATCTAAATTACAGTTACAAGAAAAATATTAGAGAAAAAGCAAACACTTTTCCCAATAATTATTCAGTGTGCATATCGAGGAATAGCAGCTAATTCTATGGATAACATTACGACACCAGGCTTTCTTATGAAATAAAGCAGGAAGGAGCCACTCAACCGATTGAGTGCTTTTAGGGAGAGCTTGATAAGAAATCAAGCAGTAAATAATGATGCTCGATAGGTAATCAAGGAAACTCTGTAATAATTCTTTCCCATAAGGCCAGGTACGTATATAGAGAATATACCCAACTGTTTCTGTGACATCCAGCTCGTCAGCATGTGCTATGTCATAGGTTTCAACCTGCGCAAGATACCAACTGTTAGCTCTTTTTACCTCTCCCTATCCTTTTGGTTACCCATAGGAATTCAAAAGATTCCCAATATCGAGCTCTGACGTTTCGATTTCCGATCAACTTCTTACACACTTACTGCAAACTCAGTGCTATCACATTAAACATCGAAGCTTTCTATCCTACCCCACGTAATTTAAAACAATGCAGCTACTTTGCTAAATGCAAAACAGCTTCCGCAACACATATTCCAATATGGTAAATATTATTGCCATACTTTCCCATCACCACCGACTTCATGTCCACATGTCCTTAATAACGAACATTTTTATCAGGGACTTCCATTTCCCACACCTATAGAAATTTATGCAAAAATCCTCGAAATTTCCACAGATCAATGCATTCACCAGCTCGGAATGATGTCCCTACATGACTGTCAACTGACATCCAACGTCAAGGAATCCTCTCAATTACTACCAAATTCCTACATTACACGTACATCAATCCATATAGGAAATCAATAATTTCCTAAAACGATATCTCAGAAAGGTTATCCCAAACCTGAAAGAGAACTCGGAAATTTCACCACATATCTCCTTCAAATATTTTTCGTATACATTCATTTCAAACCTGACATTAAACGACCAAACGCACGAAAGTCTATTTAATTATGGACATTCTATCTTGATAAAACAATCCCCAGAAGCTTAACTGACGACAATACCGATCCTCCAATGACATCCCCTTTCGACACAACACTATATATCCCCCATCAAAACCGTCCTTCGTCAAACCTATACGCGAGGTGGACCTATACAAAATCAGTTTAATCCTGCTGACAAACAATAAAAACATACCCATCCTCCTCCGAATAGCACATATTCTCCATCAAATTAAATTCTCCTCTAGCAAATCTAGAATTTCTTGCCATTAAAAACCCCTAGCTCTATATGACATCCACCGTTATTTAACGGCCTGTTCAAACAGAATAGATAAGTAGATATAACCCCGTATAAATATATACATAACCTGTTCATCAAAAAAATGACAATAATTATTATTCAGATGCAGTAAATTCCATTTTTAAAAAATATATGCTCTCCACATAACGAACCTTATTAATAACATTCATCACTTCCCTGGTCCCTAATAAGTCCTACTTAATTCCACACTCCATGTAAAGGAAAAAAAACATTTCCACGACAACACAAAAGGATTTCAAAATTCTTTGAATAATGATTGACAAATTATTCCAAGAATTCAATTTCTAAGAAGAATCACTCGAAAATGTCTACATTGACAATACCAAGTAAACTTTCTTACTCCCAAGCATAAAATGTAGATTAACATTTACACAGATCGTGATGTTTCTCCTCAATTATCACCACCAAGATTTCACTCTTTGTTTTATGCGAACAAATAACAAAAACTATCCTAGGAATTATTATTGCATATATATGGTCCTTGCAGTCCTCATTTCAAATAATAAGGAAATAACATGCAGCACTCACTTTGACAATAAAACTTTTTTTTTCAGAGACACAACAACAAATCTCATATTTGTATACATATATATTTCTCCTTGTATATAGTAAAGCGAAGTGTCACAGGAAACGAGCATAAAATCAGACGTACAATACACTATTGTAATTGGCGATATTTATAGAAAAGGCACGACAATGAAAGTTATACTGTAACAATTTTTTGACGAAATCTACATTGCTTAATCTCTTACCTTTTTAAAATAAGTATGTATACGTGTGTGCGACAGAGAGAGACAGAGAGAGAGGCTTTATCAAAATATAGGCGTCGTTAATTCAACTGAAGACTCACGCCTATGCACACTAAAATCTTTAAAGGTAATGTTTTTATATGTAGTTCACTTTTTTTCAGTTCCTTTCTGCTGATGCTGTAATTTCCATTGGACGGCAACTCAATAATAAATTCTCTCGGTCTATCTTTTTTTCACAATGGATTTTTATAGATGAGCTCTCAGCGAGCTGTAAAATGGTATAACATAAAAGAAATATACTTACACTTCTTATTTTATTCTTCCTTTCAAATATCGACAATGCACTGACGAAGGTGCTGCTTGGGCTGCTTCTTTGAGCCTACTGACAGCATCAGCTGCATGTTATTCACTCTATGTGGTTTTTGGTATCGTGGAATTCATTGCCGCTGCTTGTCTTTTTTCCTTTCCTTTCCTCCCCTCTTTGCTTGCAGAACCTCCTATCCTGTACTATACACGTTCGAAATGTACAAAACCATATAAATACTTTTTGTGCTCACCGTGTATATATACACCTTTATTTCTAAAATACCTATTCCAAAATCATCTCTGAACATTTGATTAGTGTTGTCCAGTCTTGGGATTTTAAAGTCCCAGTCTTCTTACAGTCTTTCGCTTACAGTCAGTATCTCTATCAG
>JAQFXU010001313.1:0-30878 GCA_034693705.1 Spatulosminthurus flaviceps | reverse complement strand
CCCCCTCCCCTTGTCATCAAAAATCAACAGCCTTTGTACCCCCTCCCCCCCCCTCGGTGCTGACATAATATTTGGACGCCCCCTATCCGTATATATGCACCTGTTTGTGTTGAAAATTCATTGTCCGGTGGTACAGGTTATGGCTTTGTACCCCCCACTCGTGAATTGGCGGATTAGCGCCTGCTATGTAATAATAGAACATTGTAGCACGCGTTTACCAGATGTATTCCGGAATCAGGGAGCAGACCAATTCCCTGAAGATGCACCGGAAAAAACCAAAAAAGGTAGATTTTAGCCTAGTAATTTCCTGCCATTCAAATGATGCTAAAAATTTCACTGCTACAGGTATTAGAAATAGTTGTATGGAATCGTTTTAATATTTAACACAAACGACTATTAATATCTCCATATTTTAACCTTATATTTTAGCTCCACGCTACCTTATTGGCCTTAAATATGGCCCGTGGTTTTACTTTCATCTTGTCAGAGCATGTGGACAACCACCGTGTGTAAATGTAACCCACAACCTCCTTCATTATTAAAGTCGTCAGCACACTGAAATAATTAGCCTGAAAATGCTATACCCGCAATAATATTATTCACCTGTATGCACCTATAATTTATGTACTATCAACTATATATGTTCAACTCAGATGTTTGCAAAATTACTAGTCTTCTACTTTAATAGAATCATCAACACTTTAATTGGCCAGGCCTGTCACCACAAAACCCAATATTCCAACCTCAAAAGCTAGGCTCATTCGCATTGCGAACATTGCCAATTAACGAGGACTAATAAAAATTAACATTCATCCCGAAAACACATGTACATACGTGGAAATTTAAGCTCGAATCATCTGCCCTTAAAAATCCTATAAATATGTGATTACCTCGTGAGACTTTTTAAACCTGATGTTTACGTTGAGAAAGACTGACAAAGGCTAGGGATTGTTTGATTCTAATATTGAAATTGATAAAGTCATTTCACAGAGTCAAAATGACACCATTTTTTACGAGCTTCGCCCTTGTCCTCCTCACACTGTCTACCATTGCTGACTCTAGGACTTGCAAAGGGGTTGGCGGAAGATGTTCCTCTAAGTACGATTGCTACAGCGGCAAATGCCTACTCGGAAAATGCAGAATAGACCCACAGGAAATTTCCGATGGTGAGTTTGTACCATTTTACATTTTTTCTAAATAAGAGTTCCACAAATACTTGCAACTTAAAAATAAACGTATCAACGAAGAAAATTTATAAAAATACCAAAAACTTTTTTCATCCCACAGACAAATCAATAATAATTATTGACGATATGAGACTCAGTGAGAAGCAATTACGATCCGGGAGAATTGGAAAAAATTATCGATGGCCAAATCGAACATTTCCATACGAAATAGATCCCGCTTTCAGTAATAAATTAATTGTTTTACAAATTTTGGTTCATGACAATTTCCTAACAACAACAATGCATGTATATCTTCAAAAACACTTCTAGCTCCTGAAGAAGCCGCTGAAATTCAAGAGGGTCTCGATGAATTGGGACGGAAAACTTGCTTGAGATTCGTTCCGAGAACCAATGAAATGGACTGGGTATACTACAATAGTAACAGCACTAAATGTAACTCAGCTATCGGTAGGCAGCAGGAAGGAAAGCAAATTTTGAATTTGGACCCCGAGGGTTGTGTATCTGTTGGTACTGTAATCCACGAAACGATACATGCTCTGGGATTTTATCATGAGCAAGCTCGATACGATAGAGACGACTATGTCACGATCAATTGGGAAAATATTCCTTGCAGTAAGTCACCGTCTGTTTTTATGAAATTCCGATCTTCATTTTTGCCAGGACGAAACATTTGGTGAAAGCAAATTAGCAAAATAATTTGTGGATTTATACATTCAAGAGTAAGGAAATTTCCCCAATATATTTTGAAATTATTATTGTGAGGAATCTATCTTGGCCTTTTTTTAGAACAAGCACACAACTTCGACAAATACACAAAAGAGGAGGTGGACACCTTTGGTGTAGATTATGACTATAGCAGTATCATGCATTACCGATCCACTGAATTTAGTATCGATGACAATATCCCATCTATCATTCCTAAGAAGGAAGGGGTTCAACTTGGAGGTGAGAGCCTAACGGAATCAGACATCCTGAAAATCAATCGGATGTATGGTTGTTGAGAAATGTACTTTGATATACATGGAGAACATATATTTCTCACATGAATAAAGACATAAAATGTTTGAAAATTTCGTTTTTCTCTAATATTATTTTTACTGGGATATATTTCTCCACTCATAGTGAATAATAATTAGAAAATTCTCCTATCTTTAGAGGCTCTAATTGCGCTGTTAGGAAAGAACAGATAGGGATAGGGATTAATAAATTTTGATGCAATTCGTTGCTAGTGAAAATGTAATAAGAAATGTAAATAAATTTAAATGAATTCCTCATAGTGCCTTGTAATGTCACCTGGTAAAAGTCCCATTTTAAAACCCTTACAAAAGTTAATTTTTTCGGAATTCAAATATTCTTGCTTGCTGAAATCATTTAGTATTACCAAAAGTGTGACAAAATTCCTTGTTGTAAGTCTGATGGAGCTTCATCTGGACTCATTCATTTCTATGCCTACCTGCCAGGGATTGGGAAAGAGAGAGAGAAAAAAGTCACATAATTACTTTCCATTTCATATTATGCAGTGCGTTCAGTAAACTTACCACCTATACTCAAATGCAATACTTTAATCATCTCCATCAACACCCATACCGTATGATGAGGAACTTTACCAGCCACAAGTGCAAATAATTTATCCTCCACCTGCGGTCTCACATTGAACAGTAATTTTCCAATATATTCCTCCATTCGTCTCAATCAGACTGTCTGTAAAGCTATTTGTTTTACTTCGTGTGTACTTTTTAAAGACACTAATTTCCCGAGACGGATATGATCCGTAGCCCTATAGGCTCCGCATGTGACCTACGCTATAATAATGACTTTAACAAGGTGATATTATAATATGTTCCAACTGAAGTGAGTCGCCAGCTTTGACCTTTGGCATTTATTTTCCTCGAGTCATGGCTAAACTAAAATGAAACCAACAGAGAATTATTTCCCTGTACATATGTATCAAATAAAATACCCAGGCAGCGAAATGCTCCTTAGTTGCACATACGTAAAGCTGGAATAAATTGCCCTAAAAATGTGGTTATTAGTATTACTATTAATTTGGATAAAATTCGAGTCTTCCAGAGCTTCAGGAGAGATACAATTATGGCGAGAAGATATATTTTTTCCGCATTTTATTTCCAGTAGTAATGTGAAGTAAGTGAAGTTGTCAAATCATTCCATCCCCCTATCACTATTTTCTCTGCCATCCATGAAATTGGAAATTTTGAGTGAATAAACGACGTCCAGAAAATCAACATGTTAAGAATTGGTCAGAATTGGACAGAATCCACTCCATCCCATCAATGTATAAAATGCCACAAGCATTTCAGCACTTTGCCCCACTCTCCATTTTTATCAGTATCACTCATCTATACACATTTTCAATAGCTCTAGAAATCTCAAAGTTTACAATTAATTAAGAGAAAGAGGTAAAATGAATTTTTTTACGCAAACAGTAGGATGTAAAAGTAATAATTGAAAGGGAGTGTGATGATCTGATGATATATTAATATTATAACATGACAATGAGAACACCTAGTTTGCCTGCTCTCCGATTTTAGGCATTTTTTGGAAAAATACTGAATTTCAAAATCGATTTAAAAAAATCTTCAACTTGAATACCCAATAAGTTTCAATGTTAAATAAATTAACATTGTATTCTTTTTTCATATGTACATGCCCGTATGTGTATACATATCATGTTATGCATTTTATGAATAAATATTATTTGTGGCTACATTTCCAAGCTTTTTCAGCTGCCCTACGTTTAGCATTTTCTCTTACTCTCATTAGGTTAATGATTTGGCTTAATCTTGTTAAACAGGAAAAGAGGACAAGGGACAAGAGTGCAGTGGTGATTGATTAATGCCAGATGGTTTACTAATGGTCTACAATAGTTATATGGTACACGCATTTATATAGTTTGCCTGTGCATGGTTTATGCCAAACAATCTACAATACTATATTTAAAAATTATAATACGTCTAAAGCAATTTATGTACTTCTATATTGACCAACTTTATGCAGAAGGCTGGCAACCTTGTTAAATAATTATCCTCAGAATAAATTGCTTCCTTTAATTCCTTTCCAATGTTATTAAATTACAAAAGCAATATTTTCAGTTGAATCTTTTAGGACAAGTAAATATATTAACAATATGACCGTATTGAAGTATCGGTACGTCATAATTTTTTTAATACAAATTTACAGGTTGTTGTGTGTAAAACAAAAGCACTTGATTTTAATATTTGTATCATAGTGGGAGACACTTTTCTTCGGGGAGATTTATCGGAATTATTTATTGTCGCGTCTGTCCCCGGATGTACTTACACCTAAAGCCATGTTGATAGTTAGCTCTAACCGTGACTTGGCCTGTGTAATTCAAGTGCATTGAACGGCAACCCATATATGTATGCGAGAGGTATAAGGTAAAAAAGCACTTTTACGGCTGCCGGGTTTTGCTGTAGGAACCCGAGAGAAAAGATGACAGGGGATTTCGCAATTCACTTTTTACCTGTGAAAAATTGCAAGTGAGGAAGTTCAAAGGAGGCCATGTGTAAATTATATTTGGTGTACCCTAGTCATTATAGGAAACAATTGGGAATAATTTTCATGTTCAAAGCCGAATGCAGGAATAGTAAATTTTTTGGAAATGGAATTTGGTTAAGTGAGATAAATGCTAAAAATTTAATTATTAGCTGTAAATGTAAAATATTTAAGTATGCTTTATTCTCCTGTTTCTTCTGCGTCCTTTATATTATTATACTGTACGGGCCAGCGGCCATAGCCTGGATAAATATTCTGGACAAGGACAAAAATAGGTTTTTGTTTATGTGACATATATTTACATATTTCGTAGAGTGTATAACTATGTACGAGTATGTGTTGCTACCACAATCTGAAAAAGAAACCAAATTCTATTTTATTACTGTTCCGTTGGAAACTCTTTATTAGTGGAGTTTCTGAGTTTCATGTAACATGCAAGACCCTGGAATATAAAATATATCAAACATAATTGCATACTGATCAAGCGGTGTGTAGTACATAGTTAGATGTACTGAAGCTGCTTTAGTTTTTCTATTTGTGATGTAGCCTTAAGGGTCTTTGCAAGAAAATGCTGCTTTAGATTTTACATCAACTGATGATATGCCTCAATCCTGATATCCTCAATGCGAGAAATGTGCCCAAAAAGGACCAAAATCTTAACTTAATTCAGTTGCATAAATTTTCCATTATTCTCTGTTACTCTCAGAAACTTTTTCTTAGAGTAACAGTAGTGTGTACAGACATGGAAGTGTGAATCCTTTTTCCAATGTTTTGTGTTTAGTGATCAATTATTTACATTTGTGATGTTTCTTCTCCCAGAAGTTTAAGAAGAGGTTGCAAAAGTACATACAAGAAATCGGTGAATCGAGATGGATGGTAAGAAGCCCACAAAATTGTTACACTTTTGAGATAATTTTAGTTGTACTTTGTACTAATAAAATGTTGATTTATATGGTTGATGGATCTATTTTCGTGTAGTAATAATAATTGATGAATAGAATTATAACATCCGTCGTAGCAGAGTGTGTAAATATTTTTAATTGTTTGTTGGACTTTCATATCGAATAGCTTAACTTCCCTTAACTTAATTTATGACTAGGGGGTGGAGTAGCTCGTAAATAAACTTCTTAAACCTTTAGTCCATGAACATAGGTATTTGTGTTACAACATGAAAGTAATGTAAAACGCCTTAGAGCTTGTACAAATAGGATCGACCACAACATTTCACTATGGCATGATCATTGTCCAAAATATTTTTTTTCCTGTTGGGAACAGTCAAGTTAACCCAGGAAAAATAATAAAAAAATTCCATAATGCATACCCCTGGTTTGGGGGGATTGATATGTAGCAAGGGGTCATTGCTATATCTCAGCACTGGAACATCCGAATGAGTTGAAATTTGAAATTTAAGGTTTTTCGGGTTTTTTCGGTTTTTTGGTGAAAATAGCAATTTGACATCGAGGACCTCTCTAGAATCACCCAGTTACCCCACATACCAGTTTTTATGAGTTTCGCTCCATTAACGGCTAAGTTATGGACATGGCACCGGGATGAACAAGATTTCGGGCAGTCGATTTTGGTAGTCACGTTCATAACTAACCTAAAGTTTCAAATTTCAACTCAAGAACAACTCATTCGGATGTTCCAATGCCGAGATATAGCATTGACCACTTGCTACATATCAATCCCCCCAAACCAGGGGTATGCATTATGGAATTTTTTAAATATTTTTACTGGGTTAACTTCACTGTTCCCAACGGGGAAAAAATATTTTGGACAATGATAATGCCATAGTGAAATGTTGTGGTCGATCCTATTTGTACAAGCTCCTTATTTGTCACTTGTAGGCCTCGTTCGAACAGATTTTTGACTTGGCATCTTATATTGCTCATATTTTTGTGAGCGGCAGTCGTTTATTGTGATTCATGATTATGTACAGGTGACGATAAAAAGAACCGCAAACGTCACCGTGTTGTTAAGGATGATAACTACCGACAAAAAGCGTCTCGACCTGATAGGGAAGACCGCCAACTTGAAAGAGTGAGTAGAAGTGACGTTGATCGTAGAAGTGTTGGCGTCGGCGACGATGGTAACGGGGCCGATTCGAGAATAAGTGACCAGAACAGTTTTCAGGATTATTCTAGAAGAGACACGGACAATGGTTGGAAAGGACGGCATAAATCTGGAAGTGAAAATAGAGATACTCGGGCTGCCCCAAGAAGAGAAAATGAGGTTGGGAGTCAGGATGGCTCCAGAAGGGAGAACCGGGACAGAGGTCAGGTTGACCCCAGAATACAAACTGGTGTAGGGAGACAAGATGGTTGCCGAAGGGAAAATCGGGATAGAAGTCGTGTTGACAAGGGAATACAAAACCGGGCCGATAGTCATGGCGACTCTAAAAGGGAAAATCGGGATGTAAATAAAATTGACCCCCGAATAAAACATCGGGACCGGAGTCAAGTTGCTTCACCAAGAGAAAATCGGGATAGAAATCGGGTTGACCCTAGAATACAAAATGGGGGCGAAAGTCAGAATGGCGAAATCGGGAGGGAAAATCGGGAAAGAAGTTGTATTGACCCCGGAATACAAAATCGGGCTAAAGATATTCATGGTTCCCGAAGGGAAAATCGGGATAGAAGTAGGGTTGACCCAGGAATACAAAACCGTCACAGCAGTCAGGATGGCTCCAGAAAGAAAAATTGGGACAGAAGCCGTGGTGACCCCGGAATGCAAAACCGGGACAGCAGTCAGGATGGCTCCAGAAAGAAAAATCGGGACAGATGCCGTGGTGACCCCGAAATGCAAAACCGGGACAGCAGTCAGGATAGCTCTAGAAGGGAAAATCGGGATAGAAATCGGGTTGACCCTGGAATACAAAATGGGGGTGAAAGTCAGAATGGCTACAAAAGGGAAAATCGGGATAGAAGTAGGGTTGACCCAGGAAAACAAAACCGAGACAACAGTCAGGATGGCTCTAGAAGGGAAAATCTGGACAGAAACCGGGGTGACCCCGGAATACAAAACCGGGACAGCAGTCAGGATAGCTCTAGAAGGGAAAATCAGGATAGAAATCGGGTTAACCCTGGAATACAAAATGCGGACGAAAGTCAGAATGGATCAAGGAGGGAAAATCGGGACAGAAGTGGTATTGACCCCGGAATACAAACTCGGGATGATAATCTTCATGGCTCCAGAAGGAAAAACGGGGATGGAAGTAGAGTTGAACCTGGAATACAAAACAGGGACAGGAGTCAGAATAGCTGTAGAAAGGAAAATCGGGACAAAAGTCCGTTTGACCCCGGATTACAAAACCGGGACATGAGTCAGGATGGCTCTAGAAGGGAAATTTGGGACAGTAGTCGGGTTGACCCAGGATTAAAAAATCGGGGCAGGAGTCAGGATGGCTCTAGAAGGGAAAATCGGGACAGAAGTGCGTTTGACCCAGGATTACAAAATCGGGACAGGAGTCAGGATGGCACTAGAAGGGAAAATCGGGACAGAAACCGGGGTGACCCCGGAATACAAAACCGGGACAGCAGTCAGGATAGCTCTAGAAGGGAAAATCAGGATAGAAATCGTGTTAACCCTGAAATACAAAATGCGGGTGAAAGCCAGAATGGCTCAAGAAGGGAAAATCGGGACAGAAGTGGTATTGACCCCGGAAAACAAAACCGAGACAACAGTCAGGATGGCTCTAGAAGGGAAAATCTGGACAGAAACCGGGGTGACTCCGGATTACAAAACCGGGACAGCAGTCAGGATAGCTCTAGAAGGGAAAATCAGGATAGAAATCGGGTTGACCCCGGATTAGAAACCCGGGATAGGAGTCAGGGTGGCTCTAGAAGGGATAATCGGGACAGAAGTCGGGTTGAACCTAGAATAAAAAACCGGGCTGATAATCATCATGGCTCCAAAAGGGAAAGACGAGATAAAATTCCATTTGATTCCCGAATACAAAGTCCGAAAAAAAGCCATAATGAATCCGGCAGGGAAAATCGGGATTGCTCCAGAGACGAAAAACGGGTTGAAAGTCCAGTTGACCCGGAAACACAAAATCGAGCCGGCCGTCGGGATGGGTCCAGGAGCGAAAAACGAGATAGAAGTCTGTCTGACCAAAGAGTCCTAAATCGGGAGGGGAGTCAGGATGGTTCCACAATACAAAACCGAAATATCGTTAGACCTGAAGAACGGGATAGAAGCCAAGATCGAGAAGATAAGGACTCAGAGCTCACTGGTGGCTCTCCTGGTGAGTATCGTCGTCGGGGTTGTGGAAGTACTCGGGACGGATATCCAAGCCATGGTCGAGGAGGAAGCCACCCTGGCCAAATTTTGAGGATCCGTAGTAATAGTAAAGAATCAACCTGTACTAAAAATGCAAGTCGTCCAGTCAATGAGCATTCTAATGGTGAACGTCCAAGAGATGCTACTAAACCTTCTGAAGGATTTTGTAGTCCAGATGATGGGAGGAAAAGCGTTTTGCGAGAAAGACCTGCTGAGGAAGATTCCGATTCCATGAGTCGGACGAGCAGTTTTTATGGTAGTGTTCCTAGCCCGAACGGGTCATCTGGATCAGGAAGCAGAGGAGTAGTTGACCAAGAGTCCTTCAGCTCCAGTGGTGCTATGGAAAGTCGTGGTAGGGGATACTTTAGGAAACAGTCGAACCCACCAACACCATTGACCCCTGACTCCCCTCGACCGGGCCCATCTGGTTCCTCCGGATATAGAGAAGAAAGACAAGTGCAGAAATGTTCCACCCCTGTAGTCTGCCCCCCTGAGTTTATTGGTGGTGGCTTTCCAGTCGCTGGCAGAGTCGGGGGCGTCCCGGAAACTAGAATCCAGGTAGATAGACCCAGTCCTCAAGGATCCTCGGACAACAATGGAGAAAAAGATGGTCAATCCTACTTTGAAAGACGTGGGGCACTTCGGGGTCGAAGTGCTTCAAGAGGTCAACCTGTCTTGTCTAGGCAACATTCTACTGGTTCCAGATCTGAAGGTGCTATAAATTGTTTCATTTCTTTTCATATCATTTCATTTCTTTGGAATTTATTTATTTATCTACAGTTGATACGAGTGTTCCGAACCAAAGGAAAGGTGGACGACGTGGTCAACGACCTCAATCACAAGCTCAGTTGGCCGATTTTGTTCATACACACCCGCATAATAGTGAAAAATGTGATAAAGACAAATGGAGTAAGAAGGCTACACCTTTGAAATCCGATCCTTTAGAGCCAGTTCGGTTAGTGAGCAACTATTACAAAATGCTCAGCCGTCATCAATGGAACCTTTATCGGTATCAAGTTGATTTTCTTCCAGAAATGGATCGCACCATGGATAAGCGGAATTTATTCAGAGTGCATGCAAAAAGATTGCCCGGTTGGCACGTTTTCGATGGATCGGGCCTCTACATTGCCCACATGCTTCCAGATGATGTTAGTTTTACTTTACCAAATTTGTGTTTATATAATATGATGTTTGTGTGGGGTTTATACCCCGGTCTATTATTAACAAATCATTATATTTTTTCCAGTTAGAGGATTTCTACTCAGCCCGAGAGGGAAGAGAGGAAAAAATATTAGTGAAAATAAATAGGAATCCGACCATAATTAGCGCGACCGACGAAGTAAATATTCAGATTTACAACATCATCATTCGGAGCTGCATGCGGGAGCTTGGTCTTGTTCAAGTAGGACGACATTATTATAACTCCAAGGAGAAGAAAGATTTCAATCATCAGAAATTAGAAATATGGCCGGGCTACAAAACATCTATGCGACAGCATGAACATGAGTTGCTCCTTTGTGTGGAAATGACGAATAAAGTCATTCAAAAGGAAACTGTCCTGAACGTGCTTCTAACTTACGGAAATGACAGGGAAACAGCTGAGAACGAATTGCTTGGATGCATTGTCATGACAAAGTATAACTCACGAACTTATCCAATTGATGAAATCAAATATGATGAAACCCCAGCTACAACCTTTCCTTTGCGAACAGGAGAGAATAAAAGTTTCGCAGATTATATCCAGGAGAAGTATCCAGGCATTAAAGTCAACACCATGAATCAACCTATACTCTACTCCAAACCTAAAAAGAAGGATATTCGTCGAGGAATGACTACACATATTGCTCTAATCCCAGAACTTTGCTACATGACTGGTCTAAGGGACGAGCAGCGAAGAGACTTTACACTCATGCGTGATATAAATAGTTGTCTGCAGTTAAGCCCTACTGACCGAGTTAAACAGATAGAGAAGTTTTCTACATTATTGGATACTAAGGAAGTGAGGAGTAAAGTATTACGTTCTGCAGGGCTTCAGCTTGGCAATGAACTTGTCAAGGTGGCGGGTCATATTTTTAAGCCGGAGGAAATCACAATGGGTAATTCCAAGAAACTGACGCTCCAACGAGACCGATACGACTGGGGAAGCGCGATTGTTCGTAAGGGATTTCTTTTTCTAAATTATTATGCCCTATGCTTCAATTTTGCGTTTTGCAGGGTTCTTTTGTATTTATCACCAATGTTCTAATTTTTCAGAAAATCCTATGTTCAAAACTGTTGAACTAAAAAAATGGGCTGTAATCACTAGCGCAGCGCGTCATGACCCCATTGAAACCTTTCTAAATGTTATCAAGCGAAGTGCGCACACAATGGGTTTTCACATTGGTGAATATAAAAGGTAAATTATTGCAAAATTGACAATTATTATTATTACCGTTTACATGGAAATAATTTACATGATTTACAATGTGCAACCTAAATATGGTATGCTTCAGTTACCGCGTACATGGGGGAGCACAAGGTTTCGTGAGACAAATTGAAAGTATTGTACATGAAAGTAAAGGTCAGATTCAAATGATCATGTGTGTTCTCACTAATCCGGACGAAAGTGTTTATGGAGCAATTAAAAGAAAATGCTACCTGGATTTTGGGAGTAAGTATTAAAGTAACTCTTTCCCTTTCCGCTATCATACGTGTATAGTTGTTCTTTAGTGTCACTAACGAGCCTGAATATTATTTACAGTTCCTTCGCAGTGCATCCTAAGTAAAAATATTAATTACAACGCTGCACAGAAAAACAAGGAAAAAAGTATTGCGGATAGGTTAGTCATACAAATGAACTCCAAACTTGGAGGCGTACCTTGGAACGTTAATTGGCCTTTTAAAGTAAGGTTTTATTATGTTGAACAGCTTAACACACCTTCTAGCATTTAACAAGTTCGAGTAATTTTCACCGAAGACCTTGGTTGTGTAGTTTCGGATGGTATTTGTGAATAAGAATGACGGATCCTAATAATCATGATAGAATGGTCATAATGAGGATAAATTATAATGATCTTTTTAGACAAAGCATGTGATGTCGGCGGGTTTCAACATATCTGCGTTGGGAAGGCAAAGAGGATCCACTGGTAGGCCAAGTGTCGGTGCTTTAGTTGCCTCAATTAATATAGAACAGACCAAATATTTTAGCTGCATTGTGGATCAGGAGGAAGGTCAAACCCTATCACCTCTCCTGGGCGCGAAGCTAGTTCAGGCGGTGGATGCCTACTTTAGAGTCAACCAAAGTCTCCCCGAACTAATATTATTTTACCGCGATGGCATGAGCGATGGTCAGCTCCAATCGGTTAAGGACACGGAGGTTGGCGAAATTCAGGTAGAAAATAAACCACTGTATCAATCAGTTGCGATTCAGCTATACTCCTCCCGAAATTTAAATATTATTTATACTGGTTTGTTTTCATATACTTTTTTCATAGAATCGCCTTAAAGATTACTATACAGGAAAAGGTGTACGCGAGCCAAGCTTAGTATTGATAGTGGTGAATAAACGATTGAATACAAAATTCTTCGTAAAGAAAGACAACTCATATGAAGCAGGGTATCAAAATCCGCAACCTGGAACAGCTGTTGACGACGTAGTGACACTGCGTGAGAGGTGAAAAACTTGCATAATATACAGAGCTATGTATGGCTATTACATTTATTTTAGAAATACCATGGATATTGAAATCCAATTTTGACATCCGGGTTGTATATTGTTTATAGGTACGATTTTTACCTGGTGCCAACGAAAGCGACCGGACAAGGCACACTTTGTCCTACAGCGTTCAATGTCATTCACGACACTTCGGGGTTTGAACCTGCTAGAATACAGCTGCTCACGTTCAAATTATGTCATTTGTACTACAACTGGACTTCCACTGTCAGTGTACCAGCTCCATGTCAATACGCCCATAAACTTGCGTTCCTTCAGAATCTCATGAAAAAGACTGGAAGGCAGAGTGGTAGTGTCGAGCCCAGCCCTCAGTTGTCCAATACATTATTTTATTTGTAACATTTCTATATTCACCATTTGCTATTTTTATAAAAAATGTACGTATAAAATATATACAAACAGTTGTACATAATTTTAACAATAAAATTATTACGATAGTATATATTGTTTTACTAAACAACAAAAAGTAATACATATTATCAATTTTAATTTAAAGAAGTACAGTAAAACTTCATTATTTTATGCCATTAACCGAAATACAAGATTTTAAATACTAAGTGACTAGGCCCAAACGTGGCCAACGTTTTACTTTACATGTATTATTGCGCCCCATTGAGGGCCTCAAATCAAGAATCTCAAATTAATGTAAACGCAGCCGTTGTAAGGGCGAAAGCGAAAGCTCGCATTGGGCACCGACCTTGAATAAAATATTATTATAACATGATTGTTTATTTTTAATAATTTAATTTAAATTGTATTATACATAATTAATTTATAGTACATGTAATACAGTGGATGTATTTACATTAATTAATTGAACCTAAAACTTTTTCACCCAATTTCAAAGCAGAGTCAAACTACATTCAACCAAGAAATATTGATGCCAAAATAAATTGTACCAACAAGTAATACAACAAAATTAAAAGCCAAATCTTGTTTAACTAAAGATGCTTCAGCCACCAAAATTTTCCTGTAAACATTTTTCAACCACACAGAGTTTACGCCAATTGTTTTTAATCACCAAACAAAAGTTTATGGTAAATATTTGTTACCCAAAAAATTTCACTCGTTTTTCTAACCATTGCCATTTAATATTACTACATATTACTATAAATTTAAGTGCCTAATTTTGGCCCTGACTACGTGGTCGGTTTAAGTTATAAAAAACACGAAAATAACTTCCTGCTTAGAATCATTGGCATATTTTCCACTTTAGGATAAGGAGTTAATTTTTCACTATAGGAAAAGGTATTAATTCACAATTTACATACAACGAACTTCCTACACAATAATTCAGTATGATTAGGAATATTATGCCCAAACTTAGTCCCCGCGGACTCTCCACTCACAAAACAAATTTAATCACGACTACATTTTGCCAAAAGCAAACTGTAAAGTGAATCACCGAGACAACATGAAGAATGACTGACCAAATCACAAAAAGAACATATATGACAATAATTACAATAGCCTGCTCCATAAAACATCCAAAGGTAAATCCACAGCAATCTTAATTTTACTTCATCGGGTCTGGTCTAGTGTTAGTCCAAGTGTATTTGTAACATCTATGTCTCGGACTCTAATCCTTGATTACTTCCACGTAAGATTCTTTTCTTTGCGCCTGTCAATCATATGTCAGGTAAAGTTCTTGTTCTTGACTAATTATTGCAATCAAATTCTCATGGATTAAAAGCGTTACTTCTACCCGCTCCTACATATTAATTTGTTGTTTATCCAGCCAACTGTCATGACATGGTGGCACCTGGGAAATCTTATCCAAAGGACTCTCCCATTCTTTGTCACTCTCTTCAAACATTTTCGGAAGTTCGAAATCCGTAAACTCAAGAGTTCTGCCAGCATTGGATTTTAAATTCGGGGGCATATTTTTTTCAACAATTTTCAACCTGCAAAAATCCACTGAATGCCTCTTGGCTCCTAATATTCCATCCATAACAAATAATTCTTTTTATCACTTATTGACACTAATAATTACAATTAGCTACACTTAAATGAAAGCATATTCCATCCCAATTCTTACTACCTTCTAAAGAATTCCAATCCAACACAAAAAATCTGTCAATAATGTCCGGGAGGAATGAAGACATTTACTGCATGTTATTTACTGGTTTGACGTATGTCTCTATGCGTATATTTATATCAGGTTACATATGTATTTTATAATTATTATTTGTGACAAGACTTTTGTGCTCTTTCAGCTGCCCGATGATTATTTCGTTCAGTCCTGATTAGTCTAATAATTTGACTTACTTTGATTAAGTAGGGAAAGACGAGGCAAGAGCTCAGTGGAGATTGATGTTTATTGCCAGCTGACTTGCTAACTCATATCATTTATCAGTCTGTATATGGTTCATGAAACACAATCAATAACTTAAGACTATAATGCATCCAGAGCAATTTACTTGTAAGTATATACTTGGATCAACTTTATGCAGAATGCTGTCAATCTTGTTAAAATAATCTATTCACAAATCCATTTCTTGAAAACTTATTCTTTATTAATTACTACACATAACCGAAGATCGTTTCAAGGAAAAAAATATTTCCGACAATTACACAGATGCAGTACCCCCTGCATTTATGTTTTCTATATATGCGCTTTAAACTCAACTTCACAAAAAATTCTCACATTTGTTTTTCACATTAAAATTATTACTCCCTTCGGGTTAAGAACTTGTTATTTCTTCACTTTTTACGCTTAAAGTAATACACAGTCTACCGAAAGTAACTACTTAGAATAATCTCCCTACAATACTCACTCATTAACTTGACTGATATATACATAACCAGTTCCCAGTTCAAAAGTTACTGACAGTATTTCATAATTATGACATATTTATAAATTCCAGTTCAGCTTAAAATTTCTCATTGATTGCCTCAACAAACAATAACCTAAAACAAATTCTCGAACGGTTCTCACATTATTAAGTACCAAAAATTTAACATATTTAATCCAGAACTGGCACCCACGATGCGGTGAACTAAAGCTAAAACGTTAAATAAATGAACCCAATGTGACGCGAAAATTGGAAACACCAAAAACTGGACAACCGGAACCACATGAATTAATCAATTAGTAATATAACTGATACACTGATTTCTGCATACACAGACATTTCATTCCCTTATCAATTTATGTATGTTTATACAAATACAAGCAATAACCTACGGATTTGTATCGTTTCAACAAGTCTGTCTGTAAAATCCTATGTATTGGAAGTCAGTCCCACTGCATATACAATAGAAGATGGTTTCTCATTAACCATATTCCTTTATTATTTACTAAATTACTCTCCGCGCCGGAAACTTGAAACCCAACTGGAAAAAATGGCGAAATATTTTATATTTAAGTAAATGCTGAACTGTACACACAAACTAACATAAACACCATCCCTATACTGGCACATCCTCAACAATGATATAATTTAATTATCACTTACATATTAATAGGACTATACGCATCAATTGAAATTAATTCTATTTAATGTCTTCCTAATTTTAACGACTGAATAGTCTTTCTACGCACAATCCTTACATTTATGCTAACTCAAAGCTAAACGACAATTTCATCTTTATTTGAAATTCTGAATTTAATCAATTATTAATAAATAGAGTAGAGTTAAAGTTAAACAATTGCTATATTAGGTAATCCTACCACGAGTTGGAGGAATCAACGTTGGCTAGTACATATTAATTTATAAAAACCCGATTGAAGGCTGTACCACCAACGGCTTCTGACACAATTTTCAAATGATGATACATAATAATAACACAGTTGAAATTTACTAGTGTCTCACAACGATATCGGTGCACAAAATGAATGATCTTCTCGATGAAACTAGCAGATTCCAAAACTGACCTTTTGATACAGCTAGCTAACTATGATTCACTTACATGTGGTCATAAAGGTTTAAAATACAACGGTGAATAATCAATTAAAACTTCGGAATATGTAAAGCAAAACCAATACATCAACTAGAAAGAAAATCGAGAATGTAGCTTTAAAAAAAACTAGAGAAGCACAAATTAAATAAATTATTATTATTCCTTCAATACATTACTATATTAAGTCTTCAGTAGTTATCTTTTACGTGGAAATGTAGATTTATCATTAATGGTTTCGCGTTTTGACTCTTCCGGCTGTATTTTCAGTTGTCTTTGATGAGGCGCTAATATTTCACAGAAGGCTTACGAGTTGAATATGTATCTTATTTCATGTATTGCCACTTGTGTAGTAATAAATGCTAGTATTTATATTTACTTATAAAAGATGAACAGTTCCTGAATGAAAGGGGTTGAACAGTCCTTGAAATATTTCCTTTAGCACCGAAACAAAGTGATTTAAATGATTATTCCCCGATCTCGTACATCAACACATAGATGTATTGTTGACCCATAATTTGTTGCCTAACTGCATTTGAGTCAACTGATTGTGATTGTTCACCGGAGGCTGCGGAGCCGGCTGACGCTTTACCGACTGGGCTTGAGCTATTGAAATGACAAAGAAGAATCAGTAAATACGACCATTCCGCGAAGCAAAAACTGATTTTGTGAAGTTTAACGCATGAATAAAAACGATGTCCTCACCATTCTTGCTAGGGTAGTTCTTGGGTTTGCCACTAAAAGGTTCAGGTACTGGAAGTAACTCCAACGCATGGAACAAATGACTGAATCTCGCCTCCAAGTCCACACCTTTATTAATTATCAATATTTATTGTTAACCCACACTTAGCAGCTCGTTCGTAGATACTACAACCTACACTAACGACCAAATTTACCTGTGTGAACAGATGACGAGGATGAGTTGGAGCTGGAGGCAGCGGAAGTGACAGAGGAAATAGATGTAACACTTCGCATTGAAGAATTCCTCGTTGGAGGAGGAGGGGGAGCCTGACCCGCTGGAACTGGAGGCAGGGCACCAAGCGACTAAAAAACAAAAATAACCTTGTATTAACTCCCGAAATTTCTCTGCCTTCCGCACTTCTGTTAAGCATCTGCATCTCTTTCATCAGAATTTTCACAACATTTGACGCATGACTTCACTTACCCCGTTGACCCGAACCTGCGGAGGCATGGGTGCAGGAGTTGTTCTGTGTGGAGGTGGTGGCGGAGCGGCCGCAGGGGGTGGTGGTGGAGGATGTGCTGGGGGAGCTTTATTAGGTGGAGGTGGTGGTCGAGCTGTGGGTGGTCTTAAAGGCGCCGGAGGTCTAACTCTCATCCCTCCTCCATTCTGTAATAATTGAATTATTATTATTTCATGTTATTCGTAAAGTAACTCTTCTTACCCAAATATTTTCATTGTTACTGAGCCTGTAATAAAAAATGAAATTTGTGGGTTAGATGAGAGTCAAACTTACAGTAAGGACTCGGGGTGGAGGAGGAGGCTGACCCGCAGCATTTCCGGATTGGAAACCTCGACCCGCAGCTCTTCCCATTGTCCTGTACTCAATGGACGCTGCTGTGGGATTCGTCGGAGAGGCAGACTTTGGCATTCTCATACTTTGAGCACGATTAACACTTGGAGGAGGTGTTGAAGGGGTTGTCATTGACATTACATGTCCAGATTGAGGAGTGGA
This sequence comes from Spatulosminthurus flaviceps, assembly GCA_034693705.1. Classification (NCBI taxonomy): domain Eukaryota; kingdom Metazoa; phylum Arthropoda; class Collembola; order Symphypleona; family Sminthuridae; genus Spatulosminthurus; species Spatulosminthurus flaviceps. Next base: position 12,570 of record JAQFXU010001313.1, on the reverse strand, counting down.
ACTAGCGGAGGAATCCGACATAGCTGGTGGTGGAGGTGGGATAAATAACTTTGGCGGAGGATCTGGTTTTGCCGGTTTTGGTCCATTTAAAATGGGCGGTTTCGGTGCGAGCGATGGTTTACCGAAATTCGTTTTCCTCTCCTCACTTGACTGGAAACCCAATTTCAAAAAACTATTTACATGAACATGCAAGCCGTCATCAGCAAAGATCCGCAAGCATTAGAATTATTAATGTACGCTTGAGAATTTGACTTACATTCCGAGAATTACTGACTGACTGTGGTCCTCCCATGGGAGGCTTCATGCTTGGTGGCGGAGGTTGTGGTGGTGGTGGTTTCGCGGGGGATGTATGCAGACTAGCCGGGGGACTATTGCTACTCGCATTATTATTATTATTGTTATTATTATTACTATTCCATCTTGATGGGCTTCCACCGGAACCTACAGGTTTTAATTTTGGCATTCCTCCCGCGAATAATCCTCCTAAGCCTGGTGGCACATTCATTCCATTTGCACGTCCTATAGTCCCTCCTCCTCCACCTCCTCCTACAGGTCCAGAAGAACCAGGTCCAGACTTATTTTTATTGGCTATTATTACCAAACATGAACCGAAAAAAATCAAACAAACAAAAAATCAAAATGACAAAAGTGCACATGCATGATCGATGATCGTTCTGTATTACATCATATTGGCTCGACTCAATGTACTGTTTCATCTTACAATTAGCAAAATGTGCACAACCCGAGCCTGAGCAAACGGCTACAAGCCAAAACAGCATTCAATTCCTCATAGAAAAATAAACACAACTTTTACATTAAGCAGAACACGCAAACCTATGGCGGTCCTTTTTATACAAAAATATTTCTTACGGCTTAGCCCGCACGTAACTAAAACTCCACAAATGCAACATATCTAAAAGTTAATCCTGAGCAATGAGTTCATATTTTCTATACACTGTTAATGTAAGCATACAATTCCACGAATTTAGCAATGCACCTTCTTTCCTAATCAAAACAAACAAGGCCATAAACGTATACATACACAATTTCAGGCAGATTTAAGACTTCAGCGCAAATCGCGTAATCTGTAGTACAGCCATATAAAATAGCAATAGCAAATTATGTTATATGTTCCAATAACTACGAAACCAATACTAGCAATTTTTGGATTAGTTATATCATATAATTTCAATCTGTCGTAATTCTTAAGTTCCAATTTATTTGGATATCATTTCCCAAAATTAGGATTCTTCGCATATCTCCTCTAGTACATATGCAGTAAGTATATGTACTCTCTTTCGTGACTGACAGCAGTGCAATAAGCGAATACAAATCTAAAATATAGACGCCTCGTCTTCGAAACATTAGACATTCCGCTATCATCATAAACCCTCAGTTCGTCAGTGTCTACAGAACAAGGAATCAGGAATAAATTGTTTATGTTCGTCCAAAAGCCGACACGGCTTAGAAATAATAAATAGTTCCGACTAGTTACTTGCGTCCACTACAAGTAAAAGCATAAGAAGAACCTCAAAAATTCATAGCAATAATAATTTAATTAAAGCTAAATCCTATTAAGTTATTTCTAGTCCTTGCGTATACTTTCGATTTGAATTTAATTCGACCACGAGGAAAGCAAGCTTGAAACTTGTGTCCTCCACAACAGAATTAATGTTCTTTATGGACGTCTTGGCCATTCCTGGGCTCTCCTTTTGTAATTCCGCCCACACAATTGCGAACTCACCAAGAAATTACGACACTCACGCTTGTAAAACCCAAGGACTGTTAAAGAAGCACACACACATAGTGTAAATCTACATTTTACATACGTTGTCCAAAAATACAATGAATACCTGTCACACACACTCAATTTCGCAATATAAAACACTTCAAGTTTGCGAATGTGGACGCATCACATAAACTTATACATGCATCTACTTGACAAGCAAAACCACATGTAAAACTAATTCTTTTGGTCAACTACACTGAAGCTCTACAAAAGCCGCTCAATACCTTACATAATCGTCCCACATACTCATTCCTTTATTAGCAATTAATTATTATTTATACGGCAATGGATTCAAGTTTATACACGATACAGACTAATTCTTTGGTAAATGTAAAGCGTCCAGGTACTACTGCAGTAATACTGTACATACTAACTCTTAAGGTCTCACAAAAATTGCATCACAGGTTATGTAGCAAAGAATGTAACCACTAAAAAGAAATATGATTATGACCTAAGAGCAGCCCCCATACTCAAAGCAAAAATGGACCCAGCCCAAAGCCCAAAAGCATGTAATAATAGTCTCCCTGTAAAAAACAAGAGCCGACGAAGTTAAAACAGTTTCTTCTTACAAAAAAAACATTGTGCACTAAAATGAAAAGTAAAAGCATTATTAGAGCTTAGAATGACCATCAGCAGGCACAGCAACAAAATACTACTTCAAATAATGAATGCAACCCAAGCTATTACCAAATTATTAATTTATAGTTTCAAACATGAGAACATAAATTATTTTTACAGAACCATATATCAATCCCAAATAAAGTTTTCAAAAATAATAACGACTTAATAGCTACCTTAGTAGTTCGGTTGGAACGTTTAGTTCGTTTACATATAAATTAATTATTAATATTACTAACTAATTACTTTTGTCAAATTAATAATGTCAATAAAAATATTTAAGACTCCTTACCACCAACCAGAGGAGCACTGCGATCATTCACAGTTGTTGGTTTGAGTTTGGTTCCTTGTCGGATAGACTGGAGAAGTAAGTTAACACCGTTAGGATCTGGAGCACTACTAGGCTCAAAGGATGGAGGCGGCGGGGGCCCCGGCGGTGGTGGTGGAGGCATTGGCATTGCAAATTATTTATAGTTAAAATGTATCTTCTAGGAGGTCCAACACAATGTAAAACTCCCTTCCAAGATAACACACATCCAGGAGGCTAATAAAAATTCATGTAGACAGTTATCAAGTTTTATCGCATTGCAGATTTCCCTCCCCAAATATTTTAACGTCCCATTATTTAGTTATGTATCAGAGGAATTTATTTACTCCGAAAGTAGCACAGAAAGTAGAAGTAACGTGGTCAGAAATATAAAAAAAACTTTCTCCGCACCAAAGCTATTTAGTTGCTGGAGGATACAAGTCCGTCCGTATAATGTGAGGGAAATTCTTCAAACCGAACTTGGCTCCTTCTCGAGCATCAATGAATAAACTGAATTCTTGATGAAGAACATAGTCCTTCAGTTTGAAAGTCTCTTGGAGGTAGACGGAGGAGTAGAAGTCCAAGTATATGTAATAGTTCGTAGTCGTAATCAGTGTAATGGAATTACCTCCAGGGATTGACAATACCACGATTATTCCGCTCTCCGAATCCACGCCAAGTCTATACCAAAGTCTTTTCTTCCACCTCCAGGGTTTTGCTATGTACTACTGAAATATGAGAAACCAGAAGAGATGATTAAATAACATTGTATATAAAGACGAAAAATTTTTTTCCTTCCTTTTTTATACCACTCCATAAACACAGTACTAATCACTTTTGAAACCTCATCCCCATTGCATGTCAGACACTCGTGTTCTTTTTTCCAAACGTTCGTACGAAGAGCAAGGAACAAAAAAATATCCTTTTTTTCAACAAAAAATGTTTCTTCCAGCACGAGCCAAAAATAAGTTCTCAGCTACTGTGTGGGTATTTTTTCTGAACTACAGCTACTTTTTTATTCATAATTGGATATTTATACAGACTAGGCCAGAAGTTCCAGGAGCGAAGCTGAAACTTGAAAATAGCTTTGCCATTTTTACACTCTTTCGATTTTTTTAAAGTCTTTTAAAATATAAATTCACCCACTCTACATCTACTGTCTTCATTTGTTTCCGTTGTTTTACTAACAAGCCTCAAGAGAATCCCACCAGTAAGATATTTCCTTAGGTCTTTTATCTAATGGGCACCTCTCTTAACAATTTGGTTAAATATTTACACCGGAATACGAAGATTAACGAAAGTAGGGCTCACTATCAGAGGTTCATTCTCTCTCTCGGGGTGTTTGTTACATTACCAACCTACGGATATCCTATGCATTTACCCTGAATTTTTAAGCCTTTAATAAATTGCTACAAAACGGCAAACTTTTTCTCATCCTCACTTTCCATTTCGTCAGAAGGATTCACTCTTCACATAGAACTGCTAACGAAAGGGCCAATATTGCTAAAGTATGGATGTGCAAACTGACTGTGTATGTGTGCAGATATAATTACATGATTTTCTGTCTATCTACACCTCTTTCTATCGGGTCTGTACGGTTACAAAGCAGTATTTGAAAAGTCCTATTAGATAAGTGTCATTGCAAGTACACGAACAGTATAACACAGCTGATAATAAAACCAAAACCCAACCTTCTCTTGAACCCTTGGAATCCCTAGAACTACCGCAGTTTTAGATCTGACTATAATTATTTTGGGTACTGAGTGAGTCAAGTCTATCTAAACTCGGTTATTTTGTGCGATTATAAATTAATACTGAATAATCCGAACAACGACATAAATAGGCACACTTGACCACAAAATGTTCCTGAGAAAACTAAAACGGCATTAATATTTTACTACTATCGCTAATCTTTACAACAAATGGAGCAAATAAAGGACCAATAATACGCAAGTTAAGATTTGTGCAAAACCTTTTTTATCTCCCTTGTTGAAATCAGAAAAGCCATCCTGATTATTTCTGACAAATAAAAAAGCAGAAGAAAAGGACGCGAGATAAGTTTCATGATAAAAGGATTTTTTTGTTATTATTATCCAAAAGTGACATCCATCAAACTTTGAGTTATCCTTCGTTTATAATACCACCATTTTTTTCTACTTGAGTCTTCATTGATCCATTAAACTGACAAAATGGAGCAGCCTTTAAAATTAAGCTTTGACCAGCTACTGCATTTTTACGATGTAATAATATTAGCAAAGTACTTGTAAAAACTTGAAAGTTTGAGCAAAATGCTCACATACTTAAATGATGGAAGGATATTTTAATGAAATATCTTTTCAGGGAAAGGGAGAGGAAAAATACTCATCCGGTCTGGCTTTTTTCTACAATCGCTTGTTATGATTAGCTTTCATCGAACACAGCCCAAGTTATAGGAGCGTTCGAATATATTCAAGTTTTATGTTTTTTATAGGCTGACAAGCAAGGAAAAGGAGACCAAAACCAGACTATGTATATGTACATATATTTCTACGACAATAATTTTTTTCTCAAGTATAATTAATTCAAGGCGTGGTTTTTATGCTTTGTGAATATGATGAACTCTGAAGTTACAAATATTATACTAGGCCTTAGCCACGCTAAAAATTCTCGAGAATTTCATATGTAACTATATCCACGTACGTGAATTTCTGCAAGAACCAAATGACATCACCGGAATATGGTCAAAGGCTGGCGAGAAGTTTTGCTTAAAAAAGATTTAAGGAGAAAAAGAAGGAGGAAAAACAAGGGAGAAATTTTCATGAGAAAAGTCTACGTAAATTATACATAAACATTAGATGTATAATTTTAATGTTAAAGAAGAGAGCTCTGGAAACTGCATTTGACGATTTGACCTTGGGGTGTTGTATTTTCATTATTCCATTCTCCTCTTATAGTAACAAATGTTTGTTAGTTTAACATCATCAAATTTGCCATGTACTTGCTATCATTCGCATTGCCTTAATAAATGAATTCCTCAGCTCAAGTACAAATTTACACAGCTGCTGAACAATTAAAATTTATTAGACAACGTCCAAGTCAAAAGTAATAAGAGGAAAATTGAGAATGATGGATTACTTTGTTAATTCTTTCCAAATTACTTCCAGAAATAATTCCTTTACACTGAATCCATAAAAATGTGTGGACTTTCAGAGATTTGAACAAATCCCATTAAAATTCAGCATGTATGTTTAGATACTGAAAATAAAACAAAATACATCATACATACTTACAACGGTACTAGAAGGAATAAATTTTGCAGGATTTATCAAATCCGAAGAAGCTGTAGGAAAAACGAGAGAAGAATATTGAGAGGAAAGAGAATCCCCTTTTAATATTTAATGAAATACAAAAAGAGTTTGGGAAACAAGTTGGAAATAGAGTCGAGGGTTTCTTCATGCATACAAACGACAGTTTCCAAATCGGAACCATTTAGGAACTGTTATGTTGGTTTGGTGCTTACAAACATAACACAAGCACTGTGCACTGTGCATGTATTCGAAAAATTTCACTAGGTAATCCAATGTTCCGTATTGCCATTTGCCTACCTTCATGGTTGCCCAAAGGTTTTTGTTGGTATTTTTGGACACTATAAAATATTTTTTCCCTAATAAAATAAAACTCAACTGAACCTTATTAAAAACCTGTAAAAATAACTCCGTTGAAAAATCCATTTAAAACTGTGACCAAATTCAGGAAGCCATTTCGATTATCTTTGACAGCACTACAATCAAGTACGACAATTCACTTCATTCTCCACAAAAGTCGTAAACAAATTCTCATCCTTGCGTTACTTACTTACTTTCATACCATAATATGAGAACAAGGAACTTCGTTAAGCTACCTGTTAAGCTGTCTTTTATATAAAAAAAATCAGAGGCCCAGAAGAGAATAGAAAATTCTATTGCCTGCTTAAGTCTTAAATAATTCTTACCATTGCTTGTCCTCGGAAATTACAAATTATTTAATCACTTCAAAATTTAATTCTAGCCCTAAGCAACAGCACTCTTTTCAGCACCACAAAACCACATGTAGCTTCCGGACACTTCACTCAAATGTTCTTACACCGAATCGATATGTATTTGTTCTCATCACTTATTCAATGATAACAAAACCTGCGAGACCTAGTTGTTAACCCATGTTTGCCTACACCTTGAAACCATTACATTTTTCACACCTCAATCATAACTCATAAAACCACTATCGGAATAAACTATATGCTTCCCCAACTTTTGAAATCACTTTTATTAGCATTTTCACCCAACTTTTAAACCGACCTATAAATATTTATACAGCAAAATTTAAATACCCCATAAAATCACATGCCTTCCTCTAGGATAGGTGACTACCTCCGTCCTGAATGACGTCCCGTAGGAATTCTTTTCTACACTATGCAGCCTCCTCTGATGAAATGAGTCTCTAAATATGAGAAAAGCTTGGATGACTAAACACATGACTGAATAATCAAATGGAATTAATAATGCAACAGAGAGACATAACAATTAGAGCTGAGAAGTGACGATATGGATTTACAATAACCATATAAGTGGAATACACACACAAACACACACACACACACATACACACACGTTTATGAACATTTTGGCAAAAGTCAACCAAACTTGGCCAATTGACAGGGCAGGGTCGGTCTCCACATCGCATCGTGAAATCGCTCCTCAATGTTCATGACATACCTTCAACTTGATTCATTCACAAAACTCCTAAACCTTATTACTCACCCACTATCAGTGTATAGTTAACTATAGGTACTTTCATATATAGCTACAGTTACACTCCCTGTGAAAGGTAAATACTGCGTATAACATGTGCATATCAAATGTGATGACATTTCACAAGCCATAAACTTTCATTGTCACAGTAGAACAGGTGAATGTTTGCTATTAACTAACAAATAACATAAGAGCCTAAATGGAAACGTCACAACCCTTTACTTTTGATCAACACTCTCTCATACAGCCATCTTCATTCATTCATTCTTTCATTCTCATCTAATATTTAATAATCCTACACACACTCGTTCACACACGTGTGAATCAATACGCACTTTCTGACCCAATTCAATCCTACGAAAATCCTGAAATCGACAAATGTCAACTACTCCCATAAAAATACGTCAGAATCTCTTCTAAAATCCCGGACCACATCCGATAATTTCAACAAATTCAAATTATTTAATGTCAGCAAAGAACCGATGATGTCTCCACCCTACATAAATTAATCTTCGTCAAAGTTTAAAATTGTATCATAACTAAAAAATGTTACTTAATCACCCAACCAATTTTAAAACCATAAATCCAAGCAGTATCTTCATGCTAAACTGAAACTTAAAATCATCAAATTTGTAGAAACCAAAATGGATTGATAGAAATTAAATACCTGTGAAATATTTCAGAAACAGATGATTTTGAATGTTGAGAAGCGCAAAGGAATTGCCGAGGAAAGCAATTAATTTCAAATTATAAGCTCAAGATTAAATTCACTCAATTTATCAATAGCAATAATAATTTAGGGAGTATTAAACTGCAAGACGACAATTTCACGATTATTTTTATGGTACGAAATTAATTATTAAAATATAAAAATCACGGTTGGCACTTTGAAGGAATAATTATTATGAAGGGACGATACGTCCCAGACGATGATGAGCTTCTTCCAAACATTATTTCAATTGAATCACTTTAATTTTGTTAAAGAAACTCAAAAGAATTATTTCAAATGTACATGGAATTTAGTTTGGAATTGCACAGGAATTTCTTTGAATTCTGATGGGAGTTTTGTGAGGAGCTCACATTAGTTGACCTTATAGATTAGAGTTTATTCGCGAGAGGAAGTGTGAGTTTGGGTGATTAATTGCTGTTCATGTGGTGTAATAAGTCTGGAGTTAAACAATGTTGGATAATTAGAATAAACAGGCTGTTTACACGCAGCCCGATCAAGGCTGCCACTTCACAGATACAAGTCAACTTGAACTGTGAGCAGGAGGCACACAGGAAAATATGTACTCCCCATGGTAAACTCCTACTTGCCCGACTGAACTTGTGAGAGGAGATTCACTTGCATTTTGGGCTCACAGCCAGTGATATATACAGAGTTTTTAGCCCTTTAGGAATAGAATCTTCGTAAGTTTGTATCCTTTTTCATGGGGAGTGTTTTTTAAGGAGGGAATTTTAAAATTTTCTTTCACTTGACAGCGGACAGATGGGAGGGTGGGATTGGTAGAGGAATTGTTGGGAGGTAGGGATTTCCAATATGAGCCTGTAGATGGCTCGGGCAAGAGTGTAAGTTTATTCGTACAAGTGAGAAAGAAGTTCATTGGATTTTTCTTCTTTCTGCAAAGCACTGCAGTAAATCATATTTGTAGGTCTTGTGGGTAAATAAATACAAGTTGTTAGGTAAACATTTACACATACAGAATACAAGAACTGTCAAATATTTTACACCTAATTCATACACACAATAGACGAACACCCAAATCAGGGGAAATATTAAAAGCATTGGACAAAGTGTTAAATGTTTCTCAAATCGGACGATATTGTAAGTATGTACAACGACCAAAATTACAGCGTTTCGGGCGAAAAGAATACATTGAAATTGAAATAGACTGTTTAATGACATCCTTTCACAAGGCGTATTGCGTTGTTAAAAATTTTATTCAAATCGGGCCCAATTTAGAGTACCTAAGCCCAAATTGAAGTTAAATCGGACGAAATGATAACATAGCACGGTTACTAATTTTTTTAAACAGGAAATTTTGAAAAAAATGTGGAAAAATGCTACCATAAATCCGTTTTTTCATTATCGGGCTAAACTATATATGTTTTCAAAAAATTCCCCCGCTTGACCACTTCATTTCATTGAAAACCTAAGGACCTTATTTCGGTTCTTAAACAAAATATGTAAATAGGAAAGCATGGTTTCATTGTTACAACTGCTGCTAAAATCCTGGAGGAAAATATAATGTTGGTTTTTATACCAACAAATACATGCTTTTAAAAATATGTACAAATCCACAGTTCAATTTTGACAAAACTCTATGACGTTGTAAATTTTAAATGTCTGTTTTTTTGCTTACACATAGCACCCACCGTTTACGGCTTTGTGTTGAGCAATGTTTACCTAATGAAGCCATAATAAGGACGTTAAAAGGACGCTTATTTTATCATTTATTCATGCCCTTTAATCTTGTCCTGAAATAAGCGATCTGCCCACTCATTCATGCATGGGGTAAACATCGGTTATGAATTATGAATATATAATCTTTGGGTTCATGGGTTCTAAACGGGCTTACAAAAATACAACAATATGTGTAAGTATTAAAATAAACACAGAGAAAAGGCTATGTGTTTCGCTTGTTGTTCATTTTGAAATACGACAGAGGACTATGAGAAGACTTAAAAAATGCATAGTCGCACTCCAGAGTAATTATGTAATAGGCAACTTTGCAGGTAAATTCGTTGATGTTGATGACGGTAATTAAGTTTTTTCATACAAACTTCATACGTGCGATTTTGTGCAAAGGACATATCGTCGCTGGAGAAGCAAAGTGGTCTAATGCACGAATTGCTTAAAAGCAAACTGAAATAACAACCACCATATTTGATGCAAACTGAAATAACCACCATCATATCTGTAAAAATTTACATAGCAGTGCTAGAAGGCTATAGCGCAATATGAATAAGAGAAGCTTATTACGAAGCGACTGCTTAACGCTGTCGCTGCGTGAGCGAAAGTACTTAATTATCGTGTAACGATGTTAGGATTGCATGTTTTGTTTGGCAGTGTGCATGCTCTTCTCCTTACCACCTTTCTATAGAAGTTATTGACTTTCAATTCATCGATTCAGTCGAAGGATTTCCCATGACTTTCAATGTACATACAGCGTTCTGTCCGCAAATGTACCTATGCATAAGAATTTTATGAACTTTACTTACGCCCTCTGTCTTGTAATTTTCTTCCCCAAAATTCGTTAAAAGCTTTCGTAAACTTGCAACTTAATCCCTTATTTAAGAAAAAGCTAGATTTTTTGCCTTAAGGTCTACTGTAATTGATAAATTGTGTTAAAGGCCGTGATGTATGTGATTTGTATCTAAAACTATAGTAGTTTTTTAGGTTGGATTTTTTGAAAGAATATCCATATCATGTAATAACGCGGCGGACAGTGAGAAGCTGCCCTTCGCGAAAGTCTTAAATTATCGCGGAGCGATGATTTTCGTGGAAAACATGAAAGGGATTCTAGAAATTTTGCCACTGCACTGGTAAGGAAGCCGCAATTCGATGCAACTATGGCATAGGCATTTTTCGCATTAATTATTGTAAAGAGTTGAAGTGCTTCAAAGTTCGATAACTCCTATGTTAATGTTGCTATTCAATTGGTAGTGTATTGTTTCGTTGAGAATTTCACTGCTGACAAATATATGACAAGAATCTCTTTCTAGCTGGCAATTTATTATGGAAAAAGTGGGGGGGGGGACAATTATCATAGTTTTTCTGTACTCCCACCTTTCAAGGAGAAGCGATCAACCACTTGAAACTCAGAATTTCATTTGACTTTGGGTTACTTTTACCCAAATGGGAATGCGAAAAGCCTATTTGTATGGGAATGAGTTACAGTGGTTATGACTTTGTAGTAATAACAAGAGATGCACATTGGTGGTGGTTACAGGATGGTCGGATGCATAACACGGGAGTTATCGGAGTTTTTCGGTTTTTTGTATAAACCAAAAATACTCGAAATATATTTAACCGATTTTGACCAAACTTTCGCCATTCTATAGCATTTTTAATTCCTCAGATCAGGTTATTTTGGTTTTTTTCCACCTCGACCGCCCTACTCGGAAATTTCCACCTCGACCACCCTACTCGGAAATTTCATGGCCATATTTCGTGGCTATGCAAAAGCATGTTAAGTAAATACGTAGCTCCTCTGTCAATCATCTGTAGGAAAAATCCTTGCTTGAAAAAAAATTAAAAGGTTTGAAAAAGTTCTAAAGACAACAAAAACAAGCCTGTGGGACTTCCCCTCTAGAAGTGGATTTGGAACATCCTCAGTAATTCTTAACCATGGTCAATAATATTCACATTGTGACGAGAGCCTTCGCTAAATTGATGCTATCTCATGAATATGCGTCTTGTATGAGCTAACTATTCAACTCGTTATCCAATTACACTCCCGAAAACTATATAGCATTTTGGTCCCACATTTCTTACATTTTAGCACATTGACATGGCTATAGTCAGACGAGGGATGATCGGAAAGTTTTTATTCTAAGTATGACCGGGTGATCCGAATTCCTAGAAAATTTACTCATCTAATGCCCTCCTAGATAGTAGTTAACTCACAAAAAATTGTCGTATTTCTAAACTAACTTCTCTAGTTATACAGGAATAAATGCGGATGCAGTGATTCATGCAAAATTATTCGGTTTTCAGTGGTAATATTGCGTGCTGGTACCAAACCTGTGAATTTTTTTAATATTGGAATAATACATCGTTGGATAGCCTAACAATTTATCTTGAAAGTCGTATAGTGGCCATGAACCTTTTAGGTCACATTAGGCAACCACAGCTTAAATGGTAGAATGGCACTAATTATCTTATACTTTTTGTATCTAAATGTTTAACCTTGCGCCATTTCAATACGGACGAATTTAGAATATTCCAAAAGAGCTCATCTAAAAGCGCATTTCATCAGCTTTTCAAAATGCGCGCATACGTTTGGCCAAATAAATTCTATTTCGTCATGTGAGCCAACATCTGCGAATTGGATAAATACAATGTTCAAATTTGACATGTTGCTGGT
>JAQFXU010001312.1:0-30879 GCA_034693705.1 Spatulosminthurus flaviceps | reverse complement strand
CCTAATTAGGTAAGCTGTTAAGGATGCATGAATTTCAATTCAAAGAGTTTATCAGAACAGAAACCTTGCTTATATCTCTGAGAGAGCTTGTAGATAGATAAATTTTACTCATATTAAACATTTCACTGAATATAACATCCTAAGCAAAATTTCTCCAATCAAGAGATACCCTTGGAACTTTCTCTCTCTCTAGATACATCTTTTTCTCTGTAGTATCGTATAGGACTGGAATATCTGGCGAGAATATAATTCCAAACTGAGATTGTTGAAAGTATAGGGAAAGTAAAGGGAAAGTATAGGGAAAGTAAAGGGTAAGTATAGGGAAAGTATAGGGAAAGTATAGGGAAAGTATAGGGAAAGTATAGTGAAAGCATAGTAAAAGTATAGTGAAAGTATAGGGAAAGTACGGGGAAAGAGCTATGGAAAAACCATAGGTTTTCTGCTACATATTTTTCCCCATAAGGAAGAGTAGGAGAAAGTCCTGCAAATTTTCAGGAATAACTCGGAAAAACGGAGTGGTTGTAGCCTTGGAAAGGCTTGTGTACATAAAAGAGGGTCCATTTAACAAAAATATGGATAAGCAAAACTATAACTCGGAAGCATCGAGCGTGAGCAATTAACTGGCTTATTCCTCCTCTCCTCCTTCCTTCAATTCCTACGGATAAAGTCATGTCTAATGAACAGGGAGGGAATTTTGTCCTTCCATATGCATATTTCCCTAAATATTCACTCTCCTAAAATAGAACAAGGACCAGGGAAATTTCTCTCAAAAAGAGAAAGCTCTCCATGGTTAGTTAAACGAGTAAGTAAAAGTTATTTGCTTAGCTTAATTAAAAATTACAGGAGAGAAAAACCAACTCACACTTTATCTTTTTCTCTCTCTCCAACGACCAGTACATTCCCAAAGATAAAAGTTTTTCTATCTTTAGTAAAAAGAACTAGTGAAAGTCTTTCGACCTTGGGAAACCTTCTTTACAGCAGTAAAAAAATACTACGTTATACATTTCTTACCCACGAATATAAGTAACTTTGAGAACTTTTTCTCCCCTGAGAATTGATTTCCTCTAACTTCTTGCAAGTCTGAGAGCTTGACAAAAAATTCTCGGACGCAAGAAACTCTTATTTTTTCAAAGTCCACTTTCACCTTAGGGAAAGTCCACCTTACCTTTTACTAGACGGGCACGGACTGTCAAGGGTTAAACTTGTTTTTCAAAAAATTCCCCTTTCACTTTATACACAAGTAAATCTATAGGAAAAAACGGGTTTTATCTTTGACTAAATTTTTCAAGCTTACACGAATTTCACCTTGAATAACTTTCCCTAGAAAATAGCCCCCGACTCTTTATAAACTAAAGTTAAGAAAATTTACTTGCACCTCACAGAAATAAATCTTTAACCTCTGAAGAGAAAGCAAGCTTTTGCATTAGTGAAAATCAACTTTCTCCCCAAGAGAACTTTCTCCCCTTTCCCCTTAGTAGAATAATTTTAAATCGGATTTTTCCACCGAACCTTCTCTCTCCCTCCTCCACTTTCCAATAAAATCCGAGTAAACTTTAACTCATCTACCGAGCCTATAAATAAATAGGCCTCTGCCATTACACTGAACGAATGGCTCTAAAATGCGAACCAAAGTCAGTTGATTTTGATTTTTTTTGAATTTTCCCACCCTCCCAACCTTTTCCATATAAATACAAAAGCCTTCATTTAACCATCCTCTACTATATGTGGAAAGAGAAACTACAAAAACCTCTCTCTCTCTTCCCATTCGTGATCATGAACCAGAAAAAAAACTTATTTATGACACTCATAAATCCTTAAAAGAATGCCTTGCGACATTTTGAATCGGAAAAATTCTCCAGCCTAAAAGTGCCGGTAATAGCAATTAGAAATTATCTAACTTTCTCCTCTCCCATCCTTGCTTTCTTCCTCCATACAGAAAAACCCACACATGTATAAGAAATAATGTTTGCTTTGTCCAAATGAGAGAATTACTCCATATAAAACTTTCACCCATTTATACAGGAAAAGATTTCTCTATATTATGTATACTTTAACTCTGTGTATGTGTGGAAGGGGAAAAAAGAAAAATGGGTGAGGAAAAAAGTAGAGAGAGAGAGAAAAGAGTGAGAGTAGAAACTAGAAAATGCGAACCTGGCTAACATCTATTTTCTATGTAATGACCCAACCTCTTCCTTTATGAAACAATCCGGCATTGTAAATTCTACAAAGACTCATCTCATCCAATTCAAATTACACAATGCAATAGGAAATGTTCATACATGGAGAAAAAAAGGGAGAAGAGTAGGGAAAAGAAACGTGAGTTTGAGTCTCTTGCAAAACCTAAGAGAAAATATCCTAGGAACATTATTACCCTAAATGCAATGTGTGCGCGGTTTACATTAGTCACAAGGAGCAGTTCTACATTTCCAGAAGTGATTCTACACTGGAGTGAAAGAGAGAGAGAGAGAGAGAGAGAGAAAGTTTCTATATCCATTTTAGACTGTACTCTCTTATGGCAATAACACTCTCTCACTCACGCCTTGTAATAAAATGTCCCTTTTTCTCAACTACAACCATTTTTTCCCTTCCCCCTTCCTTCTCCTTCCTACTATGTATACATAGCTACAGGCCTTTTTTCTCCTCTCACATATACATATATTTCCCTCTAGTGAAATTATACAGCTAGATTTATATAGGCTAGACACATGTACACTAATTACATGGCAAATCAGTGTTATCTTACTCCATGAATACTTTCCCCATTTGTAATTTCTATATTTAAATCCACACACACAACAACTTTCTCCATATATTTACTCCTCGAAAACTGTACGAGTCCCCTATATTTTTCTCATATATATGTCTTATCCATTTAAATTCCTCTAATAATGTTCATAGTAGAAATAACAGAGTTTTTCCAATTCCTAAGTATACATATATGACGTATAGTGAGTATAAAAATAGGGTAACTTTCTCTACAAAAATACACACATTTTCTTTCCCTTATATCCTTGAGCACTTAAAAGCTCTTACGTCCGCTAATTTTTCCAACAACGTCACTACACCGTTGTGTAGTTTCTCTCCGGAAGGGAAATCCTTTTTCATGCATTTACAACATATGTAAAAACCTCTCACAGTGAAAGCATGTGGATGGTAAAAGTATATGGTAAAGGGACAGTTTGTGGAGAAAAGCGTTTTTTTAAAGCTAAAAGATTGTGAAATCTTGGAAAAGGACATTTTTTTCATACACAGCAGTAGTAGAGGATAAGAATCATTCATTATTCTTCTGGAGAAAGTATACAAGGCATATAACTGGGAGAAAGTGGAGGAGGGTTGGGAAATAATACTAAATGGGAGCTTGTAATACATAGGAGAGAGAGAGAGAGAGAGAGAGAGAGGAGTTTAAATCCCTGCTTGAGGTTAATTCTACAGCAATGGAGGACCGACCTGCTCACAAAATATCTCATGTATAAATATAAATCCTAAGCTAGGAAATTAAACATTGGGATTAATGTGTTATGGAGTTTAACTTTACTTTCCCCTACTACTTTCATTTTAGCTTTATGAATACATCCATGTATTACCGTCCTCTAATTACTTTTCCATTCCACCATTCCCCTATCTTCTTCCACTTATTATGTCCAAACAAAACCTTCCTCCTTGCTTTCTCCATTCCTTTCCTACTCCTTAGACAAGGGAAGGGAAAACTGTTAATTTACGCTTCCATTCTAAAAACCTATTTCTTCAACGATTATAGCTTTATCCCTGGAAATCGATAAGAACTAAAATTTCCCTCCCAAAACCCAGCTCATATTTTCTATTCAAATGGGTTTTTTTAAAGAAAATGCAAAAATTTCTCTGTCTCCCTCCTCCTTTTTTCCAATGAGTATGAAAGTGTTCTTAAAAATTTTAAAATTCCATGCCTCAGTGTATTATTTCACATGTACTTGTGTGTATCTAAATGGAAGTGAAAGCAGGAGAAAGTAAATTACGAGAGACAAGTAATGAAAGGGGAACGAGAAGAGGAGAAAGCAAAAGGAGTGGGTTGAAAGAGGAGAAAGTTGAAAAAAGAGGAGGAAGGCGGAGGATGGAAATTGTGGAAGACCAAGTCTCTTGAAGGGATTCAATCTGTCACTATGCGAGACAGCTTAAAGGTTTGTCAACTTATGAATGTGACATGGAATCACCCTATGGTTGTGTGTCCTTGTACTTTTCCCCGGATAAATGACACATCCGTTGGCCTCAGCCTTCCTATACCCTCGCTTCATCATGCATACTCAAGGGACCTCTGCATATGAATGGAATCCAAGAGTGTATATCCATATAATAAATATTTCCCTTGTAGCAATATGTTTTTTTTGCAAAAGAAAAAAGGAAATCTGCCACTCAAAACTCTCTCAACTATGGCGGACAAAGAAACACAGAGAGAGAGATCAGAGGAAAATCTCCACATTTTTCAAATGCATCTGCTTTTTAAAAAAACCAATGTATGTGAGTCAAGAGAAATCCTTGAAGAAGGAAAAAATGCATTTCAATGACAGATTTTTCTCCATTTTTTTCGACTAGTGAAAAAGTAAACAGTTTGAGGGGAGAAATTGCAACTCACATAAACACATGGAGAGAGAGAGAGAGAGAGAGAGACCGTTTACTCTGGAACTATCACCGTGAAACTGTCCAAGTGAAAGTTCGGGGCTCCCTGTCAACTTAAACTAAAAGAAAGGTAAACATAGACATGTTACAACGCATTTAACATACGAGGCTCTTGGCCCCTTTAAATTGCTTGTAAACTTTAGAGAAAATATCCAACTTAAACTTTTATTTCCTACTTGAAAATATTAGGCTATTTTGTCTCATTTCTCTATATGCATTTTATCACTATTTTAACTTTTCTCCTACCATGAGAGCCCTATTCAAAATACTCTCAATTGCCAAAATATTTTATACATTCTAAACAACATCCGCTTAGGCCAGCATTTTCAAATGAGAGAGAGAGAGAGAGCAAAGGAACACTCAAGGATAAAGTTCCAAATAAATTCACTACTATTTACCCACCAATATCAAAGAATGCATCCGCGCCTCTAGAAATTTAATGTGATCCTTTAAATCTCCGAGTAAGCTGAGAAAGTTCACTTGATGCTGGAGAAAGTCCAAGTTAATGCAGCATATTTGTTTACAAATGCATGTACACTCCTCTTAAGGCAAATCACATTCCAAGAGAAAGTCCACATTTTCCAGAAGTAGATTAGCTCGACAAAGAGCAATAATTGAGAAATTTCTTGTATGTACAATCATGAGTTTCCAACTTTCAACCGTCTATCCCTGAATAGTTGTAGTAGTGTGAGATTAATGGGAGATCTTTCTAGTATGACCGTGTGAACTTAAATAATACTATAGAAAAGAGATGTGTAATAAAATAAGTGGAGCTTCGTAGATTTTTCACAATAATCTTGAGAAAGCAAGGAGAAAGCAAGGAGAAAGCAAGGAGAAAGCAAGGAGAAAGCAAGGAGAAAGCAAGGAGAAAGCAAGGAGAGAGGAAGGAGCAAGCAAAAATACAATTAAAGTAGACAAAGTGATAAATTTGAATAGAGAAATAAAAATTGTTGAAATTTTGTTTGCGCAATTCCAAGACTTTCTAGAAAGGAAAAGAAGTTCTGGAAAATTGCAAAATACTTGATATTTTTTAAATTTGAAAATTCAAACTCGTGTGTTTTCAAGATGATTCAGAGCAAAGAAAACGAGATTAATGTACATCTGTCTCTGTACGGAGTGGACAAGAAGTGAAACATGTCATGTGTCATGTTATTATAGGCCCTAATACATATATGGAAAGTTCATTGCATAGCCATGTAACTAATACACACCAAAAAGGAAAGCTAGACTGACAGAAATTTCCCAAACTCGACAAACTACGTGAAGAACGACATCCACTGACACTCGGCAACTCGTTTTTGTCAGGGAAATGATGAGGGTAAGGCGAGACGGGTTACTTTACCTTTTATTCCCCCTATGCATATTATATGTACATGTATAAATTGAAGGGAGAGAGAGAGAGAGAGAGAGAGAAAATGTAGGAGAGTAAGTCGCTTACTTAGATTGAGCAAAGCTGAGAAGTTGGAACGAATTGGATTAGTAAATGCCATATGGAATGAAAAAGTAAACTAACCGTGAAAACAGTTAACTCTGTTCGATGGTCGCGAAGATAGCTTAAGCTTAGAAATCTCACTTTGGATTTTCATCTCTCTCTCAACTCTCCTCTACTTTCACACTCACTACTTTCTCCATTTTCTCTCTCATCCTCCCTCATTCTATTCCATTATTTTTCTCTCCACTATACTCGAAAAACTTTCTCTTTAAAAAAAATCTCTATTTACTTTCTCCTACTTTCTCCTTAGATACATTTGCATGAGCTCTGCACTCACAAAGACTCTCATCTTTACTTCGATTACGTATAAAAGGCAAGCTTTTTTGTACTAAAAATATCTTGTATACGGTAAAAGAAATTCTCATAAAATCCATGCTCTTCTCTACTTTCGCCTCCTTCCTTCACGCTCAATATCAAAGGAATCTGGAGTGCATCAGGTGAATCGTCCAATAGAAGCTCTTTACGAGCTTTCCCACACTTAAACATGTACCGTACACACACACACACACACGAACACACATGGGTGAAAATGAATAAAAAACATTTCTTTTTTCCAGTTAAAGGGCTCTGAGAGTGAGTGAAAATCTTCTAAATGTATAGAAACCCTGAGAGAGCTGAAGCCCAAGAACGGGGACAGAGTGTTTTCTATTTTAAAATTTACTTGAAATGCAACGTGAGCCTTGGAGAAAGTACAAAAGCTCACGTTTAAATCTCTCTTCAAGTATTTGAATTCCCCCCCCTCAACAACTCTACCCATAACATAAGAAAACACTAGATTTTTGAAACACTCATTTGTATTCACTAGAATCAGTTGATATTTCCACACTATTTGAATATTGAGTACTTTCACCCAAGAAGAGAAGAGAAAGTAAATAATAATTATTCACGCTTTCCCTAGGAAATCCATAAATTAATACAATGTAAAATTAGCCTAGGTTAGGTTCTAATGTTAAAATAAAAGCAGGGCACGTAGCCAGAGCCACACTAAAAATCCAGTAAGTAATAAACATTTAAGTACAGTAAGTAAGAAAATGTTACATAAGTTTGTACATGTGTAGATTTCTCACTATATCAAGCATTTGTTGATGTCTACTCATTTAATGTTTTCCCTCCTTCTCCTCGGGAGGGTCCTACAAAATTATAAGGTTAAAGTTTTGAATATTCATAGGAAAGGAAGAGGAAAGGGGGAATTCATGTTTACCCTGGGTTTTAATTTTCCATCGATCCCATGGAAAAACATTGGCCCCAGCCTTGATAGAAGGAGTGAGATGAAGAAGATTGATTCGAAACTCTCTCACTTTATGCCTGCACTAAATTTGTCAATTTATTTTACGTACTTCCCCCCCCCCCCCTATTGCAAATTTTCTTGGGAAATATTATATTTTTCTATATGAGCCTTTCTTTTTACTTTCCCCACAATTTTCCACATGGGAGTGATATAATTAAAGGGGAATAAATTCCTTATTCTTTTGAAAGGTGAAAGTTATCTTTGTCAACTATGGATTTTCAATATAACACAGTCATTCATATGTGTAATAAATAGTTCCTACGTTTATATTTATTTCCTGAAAGGATTTTCCTCATGAGTCGCGTCCATAGAGTCAAATCCAATTGAAATGCATTTAGAAAAGAAATTTGTGTGTGTGTGTGTGTGTGTGTGCACAATTTATAAAAGTAACTACACATTGATAGAGCTCCTCCATGAAATAGGGAAAGGGAGGGAATGAGAGACAGGGCATTGACAGGAGTAAAAGAATTTCGTAACAAGTTTCTACTCAAAGAAAGATCACGTGTAATTCTTCATCCGTGTTTTGACTCCAATTATATTTACCATCTCCTCCTCTATCCACAGATCACAGACCCTTTCCATTCTCCTCTCTCCAAGTAATTCCTACATCATTGAAACTTCTCATTAATTTTAATGCCTCCACTCCACATTTCAATAAAGTTCAATACAGTAAATAAAAAAATTTGCCAGCATTGTATTTTTTCCATGCTACATTTTTCCTACGAAAAATGTTACAAGGTTTCCTTGAAATTTGAAAATTGACTCCTTTTATATTATTTATATAACTGGATGAAGTGAATAGGTCCAAGAAATCAAGCTTGGAATTCCAATGGATCTCGTCTATTTAGTCCAGAAATTGAAAATATGAGAAAATTTTCTAATACCAGGAAACTTTTACCTGTGAAAATACACGACCTTGGGACGGAGGCTCGTGTTACTAGTAGAAAATACCTGTTATTCAACTTTATTAATTTTCCAAGTACATACATCCAACCTGTAAATGATAGGAGAGAATTTTCATCAATTTCAGGGATACTTTCCCATAAAATAATTAGCTTCTCCGAGAATTGAAACCACCCATGCAAGTAAATGCACCTGGAAATAACATGGAATTGTTACAGGTAAATTGTCAGTTAGCAATTAAATGTGAGAGAGAGAGAGAGTGAAAGGAAGGCAAAGCCTGGATATTATTATTGAGAAGGTAGGAAAATTCCCTCAAATAGAATGGAAAAAGAGAGGAGAGGAAATTTCAAATAGAATTCCACGGAGAAGTGAAGAAAGTTTCACAGAGCATTAAAAATCCACAAAAGCACCGCAGCCGGTGAAAGTACTTCCGAGTGTAGAAGGAATTTCGTACAAATTTCTCAGAATTTATAAAAGCTTACTATGTGGAATAGCCAGAAAATCCAATTGAAACGTGGTGAAAGTAAAAAGCATTTGTGGAGGACATCATTCGCCTTAATAAGCATTACTATTTAGTACGAAAAGACGTTTTTAAAATTTGTTGAGGTAAACATAGAAAAAAGGGGGAAATTTCATCAGTTCAAGTTCTATACATAGAAGAAAAAATGCTGGTGTATTTATGGTTGCAATTTGAGGATACGCCGCATTGTAGTTGGTATTGATAGTTCTGGTGAAAGTTGGACCCATATGATATTTATTAACATGGATTATATTTGTGCTGGTCACGGAAAAGGAAATGGTCGTCCGTCAGTTAGTGTGTATTTAATCACAGGTGGAAAAAGTTGTGGAAATTATTATAAATCTTGTAATGGAGAGAGAAGGAGAGAAAGCAGGGGGAAAATTCTCTTTAAAAACTGTTCCACCAAAGCTAATCTATATCTATATATAAGAGACTTGCTTATGAATGATGGTCAGCAAGAAGTCCACTTTCTCCCTCCTACATGACTTTAGTTTTCATGTCCAAACTTTTTTCAGGCTGACGAACTCAGTCTGTCTAACTAGATTAATGGCAAATCGGTGTTAATGTTCTTGGAAGGCCTGAGTCCCATAATGCACTGGCTCACTACTCACTTTCTCTCCTTTCTGTTTCCTTCTCCCTGTTTCTTTTCCTCATACCAGACTCACTTACTCTGTCGTTTTCCCAAGTTCATACTCATACCCCACACCTACACACACACACACACATACACATTTTCTACGTGAACAGCCTTCAGGATTTTTACTTCCATTCCTTTCCCCCTTTTTTCCCTTACCTTCCACTTTCTTTTGTAAAAAAAATAGCAAAATTTATTTTTCTATATATTGACTTTCTCCCAGACATTTTTCTCCACTTGTAGCTTCTTCTTCTTCTTCTTCTTCTTCCTTTCCCTTACGCGCTCCCATTATATTTACAATACTGTTCTCACCACGTCTAGTCAATTGTAAGGAGAAAGCATGGAGAAATGGGCTATGCTCCGGGAATATGATTTATTTCTTAAATGGTCAACTTCACATGGACTCCATTTATTTCAAGGACTCTCAACCTTTGGGACACTTTCCCTCTGCACATGTATCTCCTCTACCATGGCTCCTTCTTTATTTCCCTAGGAAAATTCCCTCCTGTAGGGAAAAGTCAAGGAATTTCAAGCGCACTAGATATTTAATTTTGGATGATTTTATTTTCTCTAATAATTTTCTCTCTTATTTTTCTTTATTCACTTTCTTTTGTCTGTCATCTCTTTTGTCATTTTCCTATAAAAATATTTTCCTTTGATTTATTGTTATTTTACTCTCAAGCAGGCACTAATTGAATAATTCCATCAAACTCTGGAGAGAGCTTTGATAATTGAATGGAATATCCGCTCCAATTATTAGCTTTCTCCAGTTTAATGAGAAAGAGATTACAGAGGGAATGGAGGAGAGTGGATAGAGTGTGGATTGACAACATTCGTTTATAAAAGGCACGTATGTTTAATCTGCGATTGAGTTCCTTCGCCTTGGGGCTTGTTCCATAGGATGGAGCGAGAGTATAGCAATTGACAGGATGAGCCACCTTTGTTCCCATCATTTGATAGTGTTCATCCGCATTTTATTTCCTGTCGACTGATCGATTTTCCCTAGTGTTACCATTTCAACTTTTTCTAGACAAGACCCTCAGGTTTCCCTCGTAACTTCCTCTCTTTCTCTCCCTCACTTATATTTCCCCACTTTTCATACTCTCCCAGCTCACAAGTGTCTGAGTACCCTTATATAAAAATGCATATAAATAAAGCAAACTTTCTCTTGAGAGAGAGAGAGAGGGAAAATAGAGAAAGAGAAAACTGGACGAGAAAAGAAATACATTGAAGTAGTGTGCTTTCTCTCTCTCTCTCTCTATAAAAAATAAATGTTTCCTCTTGCTCAGATATTGCCCCCGCCTTCTGGAATTCATTGCTTTACGTTTTGTCAATTTTTATGCGAAATATCGGCTGACAATACCTTGGGAGAAGCTATATAAGAAAAAGTATCTGAATCCAAGTGCTTATGCGTGGAGAAAGTTATGAGAGGATCCTTCTGCCGGAAGAAGGGGAGAATTAATGGGGAAGCCAAAAGGAAGGGAAGGGAAGAAAGGAGAGAAAGTGAGAGGAAAAATTTAGATGATGTGTGTTGTGAATTGTCCAGCCAATATTTTCAATATTTCCCCCCCCCCCTCCGTCTCTAATGATACTCTCAAGTGGTTCGACCAATAAACTCTCTTTTATGCTTTAGTATTGACCTAAATCCATAACTTAATCCTTTACTTTTCTCCCAAGGGGAGAAGAGAGAGAGAGAGAGAGAGAGAGAGAGAAAGAGAGAAAGGAGAAGAGTCTCAGGAAAAACTTAAGGTGAGATACTAAAGAAGGTCCTTGTCTTCAAGAGGATGACACACAAAAAGAAAAAGAAGTGAAAGTAAACGGAAAACTTGCTCAAAGCTCTCCTAGCAATGCTGCAGGTTATGACAGAGTGAAAGTATATATGTACATGGAGATATAAAAAGGCATTTTCTACGTATGGAGTTAAAAACAAAACCAGGAGAACTTTCTCTTTTCTCGCCTCTTCTCTTTCACCTCTCAGCCCTCTCCACTAAAGCGATTTCCTTTTATATATTTCCAAGCTTTATTTTTTATCCATTCAACCGTACGGAATTAACTCTCCTATATAAATACTTGTTATAGAAGAACCTCAATCAAACTCTTATTGTCTACCTATTTTCTCACTTTTTCCTCTCTCTTATTTCTCCAATTTATTTCCTATGTTAAAGCCCTCTGCGATATATTAACTTTGAGCTTGCCTCTTTTCTCCTTTTCATCAGAAGCTTTTCTCGAGCTATAGTGGCTTTTTCCTATGGACCTTCGTCCTTTCCATAGCTAAGGATTATGTAATAACTCTTTTATAGACCAACGGCCTTTCTCCCAACGTTATTAATGGATGAAATTTGACAAGAAATTAACTGCCATAGGATTTCTCTCTAGAGCAGAGAGAGAGAGAGAGAGAGAGAGAGAGAGAGCGAAAGTTCTTGTAAGGTAGACGGAGTAAGTTTCACCTTAGGTTTTGTCTTACCGTTACTTTTCTCTTTAATTGCTTCCCAAAAGGAAAAGTCTCTATATTCATGTGTGTCAGCACAAGAAACTGCAACGTTTGTAATATCCCAACTTTATGATCTTTTCTTTCTACTTTTTTGTGGTACGTTTTTCTCACTAATTGTGCATTAAAATCGGAGTGTGAAAATACCATGGTTTAGTTAGGGGGAAAGCATTGATATACTTTTTATTTAGCAGTTTTTTTTAGAGCTGGGTGTATTGAAATTGGGAAAACAGAATGGAGAGCGAGTAGGAGAAACTAAATTGTCATGTAATGGTGAAAGCGAGAGAGGAGAAAATTACTATGTTAGAAAAGAATGGACAGATATTTTTTCTCAATTGAAGGAAGTGAGAAGGAAGGGTTTAAGAAAGGTGTGAAAGGAGAGAGAGAGAGAATGGAGTGAAAAGCTGTGGTTAGAGGAGAAGCTTTGCTAGGAGAAAGTAGAAGATTGTTGATAGAAGAAGAGGAGAAAGTGGGAGAATGGGAATGGAGAAAGCATTTTTACGGATGAAAGGGAGAAAGTCGTTTGAGAGCTGTTAGGACGAGGGGAAGTGACTTGATTCCAGGGAAAGCTAAGTCTATAGGGTATGAATTTACACGAGTCCAGTGCTTTGGCGATTGGCACCTCCGGAAAAATGTCAGCACGTCCATTTCTCAATTGGGAGAGGATGGAGAGAGGGATAGATTTTTATTCACGAAGTGCCATTTAGAATACTGAAATATGTAGGTCCTTCTCCAAGGGCACGAGAGAGCTTTATTGGAATGCACTCTTCTCCCAGACTTTTAGCCAGATAGAGAAAGCAAGACTATGGAGAGAAAAGAGATAGAGTGAGAGAAAGGAGTATTTCCCCTTAAATTCAGCGGCTCGTGTGGCGGTATGTGAGCGTCTGGATTGCTGCGCCTTTCATCCATCTAGTCCTGAACAGTAGAGTACATGCGTAGAAATTGGTGCAGGCAAGATGTGTTGTAGGCATTGTGAAGTTTGTAGTCTGGCTGCGTTCAACTCAACCACTTTCTCCTGCTCTCACATCTTCTTGACGTATTTCATCTCATCTCGTTCTTCTTCTTCCTCCTCCACCACTCTCTAGATCTTCCCTCATTCTATATCTATACACTACTCTTCAATCTTGTTCATACAAAATACAAATACGATCATTATGTACTTTTCTCTCTAGTGCTCTTACTCACGCAAATCCCCATGTACAAGCCCACATGTATATTTGATTTCTGTCTACATCCATGCATTTTGTACGTGCGAAAATTTCCTTCCATTATCACGCGGTCCTACACAACACACACACACACACACGCACTTTCTCCAACAAAAATTTATTTCTGCATCCTTTTTATTGAACGCACACACAATAAATAGTCTATTCCCACTGCAAAATTACCCTCAAACTCCAGGTGTGCTTGTCATCCCTTTCATATTAGTATACAAGAAAATGCCTACGCAGAATGCGTATATCATCAATCATTGATTTCCCGCGTCATAATAGCCAGAAGGGCAGGGAAACCTCACCTGTCCATTGATGCGCGTCACCAATTAGATGACGAGGCATTTGGTCATTCAGGGTGAGCCTATCAAAGCATCATTTTTAGGGCAACCAAAGGAGAAATCAGGCCTTATTTAGTTAGACTTAAACAACATTATTACAGACACAATCCAGATTAACCGCTCATTACAATCACAATCGAATGAATTGATGCACTCAAAATTATTTTATCACATAAATATATCACATTATATTTATGTAATAAATCAAGTATAATGCAATTATTATAAATAAAGTGGCTGGACCCAGCATTACATTTTGCCTTGTAAATGCCTTAATTTCTAATGAGGAGCAACCTTTACAAATTAAGTGATGCTTTTGCCTTTGATGCTTCAGAGTGCCGTGTAATTTAATTGTAAATAATAAGCGGGAAAGGTAATAGTAATCCTTCATTTGAAAGAAAAGCTGTTGAAAATACATTTATGGGAATAAAAATTAGAGAGGCACACTTGAAGCTTTCATTTTGGCCGATGATGAAAGGCTGTCAAGTTCTTATAAATTGGCATGGCATATAATCGGCTTCAATTATTATTCCCTACAGGCTACCCATAACTTTCCCTCATTATTAGTAAACTTTCTCTCTTGTTTTTTCCTATGTAAATCAATTAAGATGGATATTGTTCTCCTCTATATATCTGACTATAAGGGCATAATCCATTATAAGGATTAAAGAGCTGTAAAGGACAACAAAGTTGAAATTAGCGTAAAACAAGAGAAGTTTAGAGGGAGTCAAGGTTTTGCGTATCTTTCACCGTGAACACCTCTTTTGTAGGAATTTAATCAGATTCCTCCCTTGTATCTCAAAGAACAACCTTATCTTTTTTAATTTACGGTGAAAACTTATGAGCGCACATGAAAGCTTGCATTTAAAATCCCTTTCCTTTTTTACACATGCTTTTTAGCTATACTTGCCCAAATTCATTTCCCCAGCATTTCTATCAACAATTTGGCATTTTAGCCTCCAAAGTACTATACTGGGCTTTTAAAATTTGAGTACGTTCAGTATGGAAAAATATAAGCTTTTTTTTAAAGGAAAACACTTAAGTTCTTTTTTTGGAAAATGTTTCATGCTTTGTGAGATTTTTCGGTGGATGGAAGTACCTTCTTTCTTCTTACACGAATTGGAGCTTTTTTGTCCTGATAAAAAAAGCATTCAATGGTGGATCAAGTATTTTTTTTTACTTGTGCAATTTTTTCTAGAGAAATAAATTTTCGCTTGAAAAGCCTTACAAAAGAATGTATATTGCGAAGGTTGAAATTTATCTTATGTGAATTGGAAATTGCATGTAAATTCAAGAGGAGAGAGAGAGAGAGAGCATGGGAGTCAAAAGTGTTGAATTTCACTTCCGCTTGATTGGTGAATGCGAATGTGATTGTGTGGTCGTGGTCGGGCAATTGTACGTGAGAAGCTCATTCGAGTGTACTAAGAGTCAAAAGGAGAGAGAGAGAGAGAGAGAAAGCGACGGGAGAGCATAGGGAAATGGAAGGAGAAAGTGAAAAAAGAGAAAATCTGTTAGACATTGTGAGTTTGAATTGAAATAAGTTCTTAGCCACACGGCCTCAGCTTTTAGTATGCATCCAAGTATTTTTGTATTGGGAGTGAAAAATTAGAATTCCTCTCCATGGCTGTCCTGCCATGACATCAATATGTATATTCATAATATAGGCTATAGCCTACCTTTGAACACATAACATATATATATTTTAACACACATTACATGGACATTTTATATGTCCCTATTACTACGTACGTTGTATGCGAAAAAGCAAAGGAAGTGAAAGCAACTTCCCCATTTAACTCCACACTAATACATACTAATACTCTACAAATACACATATAAAAAAAGCGTTGGCTACAAATACCTACGCAACTTTCTCCCCAACCCTTTCCCCTACCATTCATTCCTTTTGTAGGCGTCTGTATGCTGGATGCTGCAGTTGCCATTGTATTTATTTGAGCTATGTTAGAGAGAAAATATGAGTATAACCCATATCTTCCCCTTGTAAAGGACGTTCACATAGAAGTACACTTGTCACCATAGGACCTTATACATACTATGGAAAATGGTTCTGTATAAGAGGCAAATAAAATATATATGTATATTTTGGAGAAAGTCCTTTGGGGGAAAATTTAAAGGCCTTTCACTATACAATAATTCCTGTATGTTCTCCCCTCATAGAAGGAGAGAAAGCCATGTGTGGAGAAAGGTAAATGAAATCGCTAGACTAACCGCCTACCGTTTTATTTATTACGTGTACATGTCCCTACCTCCGCCTTTATAAGCACCAGGGACCTCCACCACTCCTATGTACATATTTCCCTACGAACATAAGCCATTCCTATGTATACAGCTCGTCTGTACCTGGAAGAGGAAATTTATTGTCAAATTTTTCATTCAGTGAATTTATTCGGGCGGACAGAATAGCAACCACTACGCTCAAAAGGCTATCTCTTATCTTTATTTATATATATATATATATATATCTATTTTTTTTATTCATACAATATTTATAAGCAGAGCCTACACTTCCATCCGGTCTCTTCTCCCTTCCATATACAATCACATACATATACATACATGCACCTTGACATCCACATGAATGCCTACGAGGACATCCCTACAATTCATATACAATTCCTTCCAACACATCAAATCCTTTTACACGTATCTGTACATACGCAAAAAGATACGCCTTGCGATAGAGCTATGACTAATGTATACTACAACATCAGTATCTCCATAACGAAGCTATTACTATTCATACATTGAAACCAGGAGTCAAAGTCTGGAGGAAAAGAGAAAAGAGAGAGAGAGAGAGAGAGAGAAAGCAAAAAGAGAAAGCAGAAGCTTCTAGGAAATTCTACTGAAGATTATGGCAGTTCCTCCTTATACTCTCTCTCTATACACACACACACACACACACACACACTATACACGTATATTTCTACGATGCTTTATTAAATACATATTAAATTTTTTCCCGGAACAAGTGACATGGGACAGCCCATTCCAACGCACATGAACTTTTATGCCCTTTTGTGTATCTTTTTCTATAGACGATTTTGGCCAAGTTGTTCTACTCCTAAGCCCAAGTATATATGCCATACGCAGATGAGGAGAAAGCTCGTATAGGGGAATGTGTGTGTGTGTACTAAACAAATCCAAATACACACAAGGATATAGGGAACTTATCATCCATTAAACGTAACCGGTTGCGGGAACTTGTAAATGGATTTTTGATTTGCGTCCAATTATTCATGCGAACAAAAGAGGAAGCCCTGGATGTATACAATGTATCCATTCATCTTCTATCTTTCCCTTTCATCTCCCTCTGATTGTCTTGCTTTCGTAATTCAATTCAATGAAGAAGGCACTCATACAAGAATTTGTTTCGACTAATGTACGAGGCTGGTTATGACAGACTTAGTGAAAACGAAAGAGAGAGAGAGAGAGAGAATAGAGATAGAGAGAGAGAGAGAGAGAAAGGCGAAAGGAAGAAAACATAAAGTAAGGCGGCAAATTCCTGCCAAACGGAGGAAAAAGTGCCACCTATGGTTAGACTGCAGGTGGCTGTCAAAAAAGAAAAAAAGAGGAGTGCCCTTCCATTGCACGCTTTTCTCCCCCCAAAAAAACCTTCCCACTCTATCTTTATTTCAACAATGAGGCCAAAAGCTATTCCCAATAAAAGGCTACATCTCACCTTGCCAAAATACTAAAAAAAATCCTCAACTTTCTAATCACCGTTCTACTTTCACTATTCCAAAGACATTAGAATAAATTAAAGTAGTGATCAAATCTTTTATTTTGATCCACTTTTTTATTATTTTTATGTATTGATACAAAATTAGATTGTTAATTATTAATTGATAGATTTTATCCAAGGATTTGACCAGGAGAAAGTATTTCAGTAATTTGGAGAAAGTTGTAGGAGTATTTTAAATATTAAATATTTAATATTGTCATAACTGTAGCTTTAGTAAAAAAAAAAAAAAAAAGAATTTGGATGTGCCGGATTATAATAAATCATGTCCTGAAAAATTATGAATGGTTCAAGGGAAATGACATTGATAGGCGGTGAAAGGAGATTTTTAGTATCGCAGTATATTTTTCAATGTAGGAATCTTGCCAAACTGGAAGCAATTGAACTTTAACCATGTACCATGTCATCATAATTGGCTAAGTTGGGGGAGAGAGGTTCAGTTCTAGGAATTATTTGGCAGGTTTCGCTAATAATATAATATTGGACCTACTAACTTTCTCCCTACCATTACATTGCAAATGTATTTTTTTCTCCACGTACATCTATAGAAGAGGAGTGATAGGGACAGGTTAAGAAATGAGAAGGATAAAAATATCCGGGACTTTCTCTCCACCCAAGTATTTACATACATGGAGAGTTTAATAAAACTATAGTTTTCTTACCCGCTTATCGCATTCGCATATGAGCGAACAGCCACATTTAAAATTCATACTTTATGAGGGAAAGTTGTCCATGTAAACTTTCCATGTGTCTCTTTTCTCTCTCTCTCTCTCTCTCTCTCTGACTTACTCCACTTTCTCTCTTCTCCTTTGCTCTCCTTTTTCCAAGAAATATTCTACTCCTCCAATTTCCTCATATAATTTTCTTCCAAGGAATTTACTTCTTTTGAAAGAGAGAGAGAGAGAGAGAGAAAGCATCATTTTGAGTTTTACTCTTCTCCACTTTTCCTTACTGATAAAAAAATTTTTGGAGCATGTACTATTGAAGGAAGGGATAGGAAGTTAAATTTCATGTCTTAGATTGGATCAATATATTAAAGTTGAGGAGGAGTAAATTTAGTGAGGAGTAGAGGGGAAAAAAGCACTTTAAATTATTTCTTGATCCTCCTCTCCTATCACAAGTAAATAAGGTAGTTCTAATGCAATCCAATGTCTAATGATTTAAGGTAGATGAGAGACTGATTTAAGTGTATTTAGTTTTTCCTATACTCTCTCCCTCTATACACGTGAACCACTGGAGCCTCAAGAGATTCAGAGAATCCCAAGTTAAGGATCTAATTTAGAATCCAATTTACTCATGTGTTTTTCCACGAGCAACATATGTCATTCCATGAAGACACATAGCACCAACTTTCTCCATCCTTTTAACTTTCTCTCCCAGCTACCCTGGAAAAATACGTTGGGAAAAGTATCATGCTCCCCTTGTTTTCCTCAATCTGTCTCTACCTCTCCATCTTATTTGTTATTTCCTGTATATATCTTCTCCCCATAGCAGGGAATTGAGTGGTTGTAGAAAATCAGACGGAGATATCTACATTGTCTATAATTTCCTCTAAATCAAAAATTTTATCTCTCTACAAATTTATTAGTTCCGATCACGAACAAAATATTTTTTACCCTCATATAAGTTTCCCCCCGTTTTATCCATCATATTTTCTCCCTCCAAATTTTTAGCTCTTATCAAGTACAAAATAATTTTTTACCTTCCTCATCCAAGTTTTCTCACATTTCTAGTCCCATTATAAATGAGCCGGAAAATTGTGATAAAAATGGTTTTTTATCCCTAAAATGTAGTCAAGCTACTATTTCCCTTTGTAATGTATAAAACCACACTAGAATTTTCAAATTGACTTTACCCACCGTGCTTTCTATGGAAAATGACCCACATACAAACGTATGTAGAACATTTTAAGGGAGTGACATTATTTTATTTGAGAGTAATGATCACCTTGTATGTAACGATTAAACAATAAATGTAGTCCTCTCAGGTGGAAAAATATGATTTCACGTCAAGCCCCATTATTGTTTATTATAGGACGACCGACACGGTTCGAATGAATAAATATCTGTAAAATTGAGATACAAGGATGAATTGACTGTAGTTTTGACACTTTGTGACTCGCCATGAAACCAAATATTAAAATGGTTTTGTGGTGAAAGTTGAAGGCTGACGTGGATGGAAGAGAGTAGGAATTTGATATATGTTGAAACTCAGTGGATTGTAAAGTTGGGAATCAATTACAAACTGGACAAATAGGACAAAGTGAAATCCGAGGAAATGGGCCCGGCTCTTTGTGGCTCGTGTCGGAATAACAATTGATGCTGAGTGATTATTTAATTGTGAGTTGTAACGTGTGTTTGTGTGTGTGGAAATATCATGATTTATTTTACAAGAGCATCCCATCAACAATTATTGCTCTTCCCTTGTATCTTTCTCAACTATGTACAGGAAGAAAATGGTCGGACCATGACAACCTTTTAAGCTAAACATGATAAATTAATTCGTTCCTATATTTATTACATTGAAGTGAGTGTGTGTGTGTCCAAAACTGAGTCATGGATTTTTACCGTTTCCTTACAAGCTCTCATAATCATTTTCTCTCGGCTTTCCATGGAAAACATAGAGCGTTCCGTCAAATGACCTCAGGAAAGCCGTAGCAATAGATTATCATAGGACTTTCTCCGTCCCCCTCTTTTCTCCTTTAGATGGATTTTGTCCTCTGTAAGGAAGTTAAGCCTCCTCTAGCACAGCACTTTTTCCTTTTTCCAAACTCACGCGAGGTCAACAAAAGAAGAAGAAGAAGCCTTGACAATAGATGGTTTTTATCAGAAATTCTCATGTAAATACATATCTTACTCATATGTATGGAAGGTTGCTCGTTAAAAAATGCTATTCTTCTCGTTTGGAATATCAGGTGAACTAAATCTGCTTAAGCCGTCCTTCCTCTTCTACCATTACTTTCTCTCCCTCTTTTTCCTACTTGTTACACACACACACACACACACGTATATATAGAACCAACTCTCCTCTCTGATAGGATTCAAGTGTAAAAAAGGAATTGAAATCAAATCGCCTGGATAGGGAAGAAAAGGCTGTAGCTATTACACACCGTGGAGATTTCCCAGATTTCCTTCACACCATTCCATCCTTTCTGGTTAGACAGCCGGTGAGCTTCTACAGACTCCAAATCCTTCCAATGCTCTGACATTTTTAAGTTCTCCAAGTCATGTCATCCCCTCACTATCCTTCTCACGACTTTCTCCATATCTACTCCTAAAAACATATCTCCACTTTCACTTCCCATTTCCTTCCTTTTTCTCATTTCTTCACTCTGTCAGAATGTTTACAAGTTTTCAATTTTGACCTTCAAAAATTTTCATAAAATGTCGATTTTTTAAAATTTTGAATAAGTCTTTTAAAATTTTGAAAAACAATTTTCTGACATTTTGAAAAAACAATTATACAATTTCGAAAAACATTTTTCTAGAATTTTGAAAAACAATTTTCTAAAATTTGAAAAACGATTTTCTACCATTTTGAAAAACCTTTTTCTAAAATTTAGGAAAACAATTTTCTAGAATTTTGAAAAACAATTTTCTAAAATTTTGGGGAAAATACATATATTTGTAATCGTGAGGAAAAGAAATTCAAAAAATGTATTTTTAGAACGCTGCGCTTCTCCTGAAAAGAATAGCTCATAAAATGGTGGAGAAAGTTCTAAGAGTTCTTCAAAGCTTTTTAAATGAAATGGAAAAAAATGGAATGGAAAAATGGAGAAAGTGGTGGAAAGAAGTTGTGCATTAAAACAGAAGGTGAGAGAAAATAAGTTGTGTAAAGAAATATATATATATATAGAAAGTCCATTGATTTTCCCGTAAAATAATTTCTCGAGGTTTCCTAAAGCTTTACCTAACTTTCCCTATTTTCCCACCTCCTTTCTTTGAATCCTATTCCAATGCCCAGCGTATGCAAAGCCTTGTGTAAACAAGTGTGGGAAAAATCCTCGCTTACCTTGCGGTCTCGAGTATTGTGAAATAAAAACTTTTTTCTCCTACCTTTTCAAAAAAAAGAGGAAGTAAAGAAAGAAAGAAAGGAGAGGAAGAAAATTGAAATATTTTTTTCCCTTTTGAATGACAAGAGAGCGTGTGTATAGTCGAGAGAAAAAAAGTAGGGTGAAGAGCTACAGGGAAAGTTTGGGGAATAAAAACAAAGTACAAAGTTTTTTTCACCAAGTAGGTTTTTTCACACCTTTGAGTAATTATACTCATCCTTTAAATAGATATACGAGCGGGTGAAAGGTGAGTGAAAGGAGAGAGAAATGTCTAATTGGTTATAGGAGGAGTGCTCTCCCAAGTCCCAGAGAAAGCGAGAGACACTAAAACTGGCCCAAGACTCCTACAAGAAACAAAGAAAGGGGCAAAAATAAAAACAAGTCAACTTTCTCTTCCACAAGCAGAGGATTTTAATGACGACTTTGATAATGACGAGTGAGTGGAATCAAGCTGTATAAGAGGAAAATACAATACACAGATAGAGAATAAAAGGCAGGAGGAAAAATACACAAGGAATATCGCTGACTCCATTACTCTTACTAGCGCTCTAATTTTTTCTCCCTCTAGTTATTGTTATTGTTCCCCGGAAAACAATCCTACAAAAAAATCAAAATCAATATTGTTTATGTCAACCTTTTGTCTTATTGCTCCTATTCACGTAGGTTTTTAAATTTTATTTCGATACAGTTTAAGCTCTACCCCCCAGGAAATTTCTACCATACATACTATGAACATAAAATAAGCTATACTCAGAGCGGGGCTTTCCATAGTAAACACAGTAGGAACGAGATTTGCTAACGAGCTCAAACTCCGAGCAAGTAGAATCACCGGAGAAAGTTATGTTACACAAAACATAGGAGAAAGGAAAAAGGTATTCAGGAATAAATCCAATTTACCTATCAAATTTTTTTATGAACAACTGATTTTCTCCCTCTTGTTCATTCCCCTATACTTTTGTTATCGTCCACCTTTTCTAATTCTCCCGCTCACAAATTGTATTTTTGTTTTAATAATTTATAGGCTTTTGTTCCCAAAAATAGTGACTCAAAAAACTGAACAAAACTAGAAGAGAGAAAAACTTACAGCCCCAACTTGATTATTATCAGTTACAAGGAGAGAAAGGCGAGAGAGAGAGAGAGAGAGAGAAAGTTTTAATCGGGGATGCTTTTTTCTGTTGTTAGTTAGAAAAAAGTCCATTACCTTGGCCCCTATTATAATTTGAAGGAAGGGAGCAGCCGAGTAGTTGGGAAAAGGTAATTGAGGAGAGGGAAAGAGAAAATCTCTTAAGTCTCGGGGTAAAGAGAAGGATAAAAAAAAGATGCCATAAGGTCAACCTTGTAATTCCACTCCCAATGATTATTATCAAGTTTAACTCCCGCAAATAAATGAATGCTCACTGGTCTGACGAAAGATAAGCCATCATCATCCAACCGATCGAGTCCTTGAAAGAGATGAAAAGCTATCTCTTTTTATTTATTTCTCAGCCTTCCCGAACATCATCACCAATACCATTGCAATACTTTCCCTTGTTTT
This sequence comes from Spatulosminthurus flaviceps, assembly GCA_034693705.1. Classification (NCBI taxonomy): domain Eukaryota; kingdom Metazoa; phylum Arthropoda; class Collembola; order Symphypleona; family Sminthuridae; genus Spatulosminthurus; species Spatulosminthurus flaviceps. Next base: position 8,004 of record JAQFXU010001312.1, on the reverse strand, counting down.
CTACCATCCCTGTCTTGAAGACAGTAGGGTTTCCCTTTGAAGACTTGAGCTTCTTGGGTTTTCTCTTTTCTTTCTTTCTCTCTCTCTCTCTCTCTCTCTCCTTTGACTTCCCTTTTTAGAGCAGAATCCATCAATTATATTTTTTTCATGCTTGCCCCTTCTAAAGTGACTGAGTGTGTGTGTGTGTGTGTGTGAGTGTAAATGTACGCGTGTGTGTATAAGTGTAAGGTGTTGGAAGAGTGTGTGAAGATCAACATTTTCAGACTCACAGCAGGAGCTAACCTCCAGGGCCTCATTCAAGCTAATATATAATTGCCTCACCGGGGTTTTTCAACTCACTCCCGGTAATTATTATTCCTATTCCCATCAGACTCAACAGTATTGCCTTCCATTCCAAAAACTACTCCCAATTTGGATTCCTCACTCATGTCTCCACAATTTCATTCTTTTCTTTTAACCTTCCCCTCCTCTCTCTCCCTCTCTCTCTCTCCCTCTCTCTCTCTCCCTCTCTAGATGTACCAAGCTCTTCAGAGATCACTTTATTATTTGCTCACCAATGCTCGTGAAAGCAAGGGAAAGCAGTAAGAAAATATAAATAATGTGACAAAATCAGGAAATTCCCCGCAAGTTTGTAATTACACGGTGAATCTGACTTTTTTAAAATTTAAAAGGAAGAACGACAATTCTTTTGCATTCATCAAAATTGAAGAGAAAGTTTGGAGAAAGTCCACAAAATTTTCCAGCTCTACATTTTTCTCTTACATTTTTTAAAAAGCACTTCAAAATTAATAAAAAAAAAAAAAAGCGTGAAACATTATTTAAAATGAAAAACCATGTGCTGGTTAAAATTTCAAGGGATCAACAAACTAAGGTTAAAAGATGAAAATCTCTCCTGAATGTAGAGAAAGATGGTGGAGGAGAGCGCAGTGGTAAAGTAAATGTGGAGCGAACCTTTGGCATGCACTTCTATAGCTTTGAAGAGTCACTGTGGCTGGTAGCATGGGTCTCTAGCTTCCTATCGATTATTTGATTTTCTCAACTTTCTCCCTCACTCACTTCCTCTTCTCTCCATACTACATCTTCTAAAGAGTGAGAGAGAATGAGGGAAAGAGAGAAGAGTAATGTGAAGAGAAAAACCATGGCCTCAAAGCCCCTTACCACACTTTGCCATATGAAGGATCTATTAAACTCTGTACAGTGTCTTTGTGAAATGATTCTTCTACAACACACACACACACACACACACACCATAAAGTTTCTCCAATTCTGAAAATCATTCCTCTATCGCTCGACTCAATTCCATAAGGTCCTTATTTCCATGCAGGGAAGCATAAATGTATTTGATAAATTATTTAATTTTAGAGTCTCATGGCGTCACTCTCTTTTCCTGTAGAAGAACATATTTGTATAAATGAGAATCTCTTCCCTAATCTTCTCCCCCGCATCTCTCACTCCTGTCCCTTTTGACTGCATCCCATCAGCTTTGACAAGGAATCTCGAGACAGAGTAGCAGCACTTTCTCTCTCATCTCACACTACTCCATACTTTGGATGCACTTCCATTTAATCATTCGAGTGGGCAATAATGACTCATTTGCCCAAAGAACTCTTCTCTCTCTCTCTCTCTCTCTCTAGCTCCAAAGCTCATTTCACATTACAAAAGGATAGTAGAAGTGAAGTCATGATGCCTCCAGCCCTTCCCAGCACCTCTCACTCACTCAATGTCACATTTTCAACATTCATCTATACTTTCTCCATACTTGCTCTCCCATTCACTACAGCACCATATCTTTTAATCCTAATTTCCTTAAATTTCCTCTCTCTCTCTCTCTCTCCCTATTTATGTACATGTACCCATCCTTGGAGAAACATTCACCTTTACTTTCTCTCCATTCAAGAGAAAGATCATAATTACCTTTTTCTCATTCCTTATAATGACAGAAAGGTTCCTCGGCTTATAATCCTCTCACAAATTATCTCACAATAATCACGTATAAATTCTATTAGAAAGGAAATGTTAAAATAGAACACTAAGAGAGAGAGAGAGAGAGTGAAAGCTTCAAAAGTGAAAGTAAGGGGAGAGAAAGCAATAAAATAATTTACACTTCTACACTGCATCGGCGTCATGGACTAGATAAATACATAGGTAGAAATGCCTAGGTAGAAATACATGGATAGAAAATGTGGTGGAGGTAATATGAAAGGAATGACAGCATTCCGAGATTTTTCGCTACGTTGAATTTCTAAAGAAATCAATCTTGTTCCCCTTTCTCCCTCCCTTTTGTTCTCCTCCAGACCATTCATTAAATTAATGAAGGTAAACGTATGTTAAGTCAGGATGGAACTAACTTCCATGCCTAAGTCAGGCAAATATGTGAATGCTCCTGAGGAGGAGAAAGTAGGAGAAAGTACAACAATCTTTACCATTTTATCTTCTATGTGCTTATGTATTAGAAAGGAATTGAACTATTTAAAGGCGATCAGGAACCTAATCTCACAATCAGTTAAGCCTTCATACATTCTTTGTCCAATGCCATCCTTTCTCCTGCTTTCTCTCTCTCTCTCTCTCTCTCTCTCTCTCTCTCTCTCTCTCTGTACCCCCCAAATTGCAAGCCTCCCATATTGTGACAGTAGTTTGAACCATAGAAAAGGTAAACATTATTTTCTACAACAACTCCCATTATACAAGTTAGTCCCGGGTGAAAGGGAGTTATTGAAGAGAAAACTCAAATCCACAAAGAGTTTTTACGCCAGTTCATTCCCTCTCATTGTTACGTTTTCTCCCCATTCACCCTTTCCCGCCCCCCTTAAAATGACTGAAAAAAAATCTTTTCCCCTTCTTCCTTCTTTGCTTCTTCTTTCTCCAAAGAAACTTTCTCCATTCTCAGCCAAATTGCATACCAACAGAGATGAAGAGGAATCAACCAAGCCTACATTTAATCGTAACATTTTTCTACAGATTAACTCCTTTACTCCACCAAACAACTCTCTCTCTCTCTCTCTCTCCCTCTATTTTTATTCCCTTTACATTTTATCTCTCCTCCTTATAAGTTATTGGAGGAAAAGTTGAGGGAATTTTCACAAGATTGAGTGTTTCTTAACTATCGGCTTGTTTTCAAGGAAGGGGGGAAATGACAAAGTTTTTTAATTTTTTTTAATTTTTGGGAAAGGGTGGGCTTGCGGGTGGCTTCTTGTGAAAAGTGTATGAATATTTTAGAAGGAAATAGAGACTCAAGGAAATAATAGATGTTGAGGAAGAAGGAGTATATAAGGAATGGCAGTGAAAAGTTATTGTGAGTTTCCCTTCCCCATGGAATCGAAAAACAAAGACGTGGCAAACAAGAAACAAAAGGCTCATTAAGGCTGACTCCTACTTTCTCTTAGCCTTTTTATCCTCATTTTTACTTCCTTTTTCACACACCACAATTCCATTTAGGTAGGGCAAGAAAACTCATATGATATACAGGATAGAGAATATATTATTTTTCTATTAGTCTTGTCTACGTAAGAGGAAGAGGAGGTCTTTCAGAGAAAGTGAATGTGAGAAGGGAATTTTGTGGGGAATAGTCTATGAATTTATACATGTATGTACATACATGCAATTATGCGCAGGTGTGGAAATATGTATATTTACTTGTAAGTTAAAATTCTACATAAAATATATTTATAAAAAAAAAGTATGGAGAAAGTTACTCCTTTACTTTCCCTTTATAAGCTTTATACAAGAACTTGTACATGTACATATATTTTTTGTCTATTTTTCTATTTCCCTTGCTTTTGTGTTTCATTTTCTTTCTTCACTTTTTTTCTTTTTCTTCTTCTTCTTCTTCGTCGTCTTCTTCTTCTTCTTGTTGGCTCTTATGTGTGGATAAAGGATGTAAGCCAGACTAAGCCTTTGTAGTTTTCCCTAGAATGCTAATCCTCTCTACTTTCTTCCTCTCTCTTTCTCTCTCTCTCTCTCTCTCTCTCTCTCTCGTCAGGTTTCATCGTCGTGAGAAAATACAGTCAAGTTCTCACGACCGCATGTTTAAGTGTCTAATATTTACTAATAATAATAAGACTAACGATCAGACTCACTGGAACTGACAGTTAAACCTGAGCACTTTCATTGTTTTCCTCTACTTTCTCCCTATAAGGCTAAGGAGCCAGGCTATAGTGGCTGTAGTTGAGATGTATTGAGAGCCTCGGCTAAACTTTCCGCTTTATTACTAACCTCACCAGTCAATTTATTTTTCCATTGTATATGCTCCTTTATTATATCCCTGCTTTCTCCAACTTTCTCTCTCCTCCGTCCTCCAACTACCTTCCCTCCCTACCTTTCTTGTGGTTACATATTCAATGAGCTTTTTTATACTCCTGGACTGTACGTACTTTCATTTTCTACGAATTCTCCATAGCAAGAACCTTGCAATTTCTTGAGATTTTCAATTAGTAACTTGTTTTGTTAAAAGAAATTTTTTCCAAAATTTTCAATTTATTTGGAGCATAAAAATTCTTCTACCTTCATCCATTATTATAGGTAGGAAAAAAGTTAACGTGAAAGGGTAAAAATGTCTGGCTTTGATATTGAAGGAAATAAAATAAAAGCATTTCCTTACATTTATGAGCTTAACTGTTGGAGTAAAATGGAGGGAATTTAACCTCTCAGAGGATTTTATGTCTGAAAATTATAGCCTTGGAGAAATATTAGTGGGTTAGGAAAAAGGAGAGAGAGAGAGAGAGAGAATTTATTTTCTCCAAGTATGCAAAACATACTTGATCAATATGGTATTTCCTCCACACCTCTCTCCCCTCCTGTTCCCATGTAATTGTCTCTTTCATTTTTACTATCAAAATTTATATTCCCTTACTACTTTCTCCTCCTCGATATGATCCTTTCACCCGAGCTCATATCAACAATATGATTATTATACAAAGAAATATAAGCAATCAAATGTAAAATAATTGTCTTGTGTCATTTCCCCGTCCAGAGAAAATAAAATGTTCCATTGAATTTTCCTCCTTCCCCAGGAAAATTCCTATTGCAGAGGATAGAGGAAGAGTAGAAAGGGGAAGCTCTAGTTGTATCATATTAAAACATTGCCAATATTCAGTCCCAACTAACCTTCATGTTTCTGGGGTATTTACTCAACAAGGTTCATATATATGAGGTTTATGTGAAGGTTAGCTTGAAAATAAACAAACAACTTGGATTTATGTTCAGGGAGTAAAGGCATAAACATTTATATCTCCTCCACATTATTTCACATGTTCGAGTAGTGTAGATAGAAATAGAAAGAGATAGAGAGAGAAAGAGAGATAGAGAGAGAGAGAGCAATTGGAAAAAAGAGAAGATAAAAGCTCCAAGTTTATATATATTTTCCTTCCCAACATTTTTCCTCTCTCTTTCATTTCCTCCCTATAGGTAGAATTTCATTTTAGAAAAGCAAGTTATTTGAATTGGAGCTGGGAATGTTGTAAATACACTACTATTTGTATAAGAGGCTTTTGTATTATATTTGTTTTTATATTTCCAAGTGGAATAGAAAGATTGGCTAAGGTTGTTTAGTGAAGGAAACAAAAGGTAATTTTCACTCGCATTTTGGCCCTTTGGAAATTGATGGAATAACCAGAAAATACTCCTATTCAATCCAATGTAGTTTATACCTCTTGTTTTTTATCCTCTCAAATTTCCTTCTTTATACAAAAGTATAAAACTCCATATATGGATATCATCTATAGTTTTTTTCTCTCTCAAAATGTAGTTTTGTGTAGAACTTTAAGTAGGAAATACTTTCAAGGATTCATGTATGCCAAAGGAGAAGATTTTTTTCTTTGAATTTTTTTTACTCTCGAACCAGACCATATCATTATTTGCAGGTACATGAGTGACTGGGTGAAAGAGAAAGTACTGGAGGAAGTGGAGTTGAAATTGAAGAAAGGGGAAAAAATTGTAGGATGATACAAGGATTTTTTCCTATATTATGTTGGAAAATGACAATTCCTCAATTCATAGAAAAATGTTTCATACTTTAAGCTCATATGCTTTCCATGAGTTGGAATGGATTTTATTTTGAGAGAGAAAATTTTTTAAGTGGTGAGGTAACATAAACGTGGAACTTGTTGTGAGGAGAAAAATTGTATTGTAAGTGGTAGCGCCTAGGGAATAATTTGCCTGGGAAAAAAGAGCAGGAGAAAGTATTTGTGAATGGTGAAAGGAGGAGTAAAGGAAATATGCGTTCAAAATTCTACCTTCTATCTCTCCCCCTCTCCTTTGCTTTCTCCATTTAGTGGAAGTAGTTGTTTTCCTGAGCTAGGGAATTGTGAGAATGTGGACAAAATAATGGTTTAGTATAAATTGGACGGACGGACGGTGGTGGTGGTGTACACAGAGAGAAAGGCACCCTCCTTCTACACATCCTAAAGCTTTAGCGGATGAAGGGGGCTGAGAAATAGAAATAGTTTGATACAAACTAGCAGAGTCAATACAATGCAATTCGCTTCAGTGAGGCGAAAAATTGGGAATCAGACCTGAATCAAATGTATATTCCAGGCCAAATCTTTCCTGAGTCTCTCTCTCTCTCTCTCTCCCTCCTCCATCCAAGCCTCTTAGTTTCCGTCCCCTATTTCCAATTTTACCTTCACCAGAAAAGCAGAAGAGAAAGAGAAAGCTTCATCAGGATTTCCTATATTCGAGATATTGGGGTTATATAATCAATACAAGGAGGGTAGAGGGAACAAGTTAATAATGACTTTGAGTTTGTATTTACCTGGACTAAATTAGCGGTAGTGAATCGGTTTGCTTCTGGGATGAGATCATCCTTCTTCCCTTTTAATAGAGACGCTAACAAAGTCATGGTGGTTCTTCCTTTTCCTATATGTATTTAACTGTGTAAGGTATCGTGTGTGTCGGGAAACTTGTCGACTTTTCAAGTTTTGCTTTCTCCTGGTCACGACATTAGCTTTCTCCAACTTTCTTTTTACTTTCACCTGCTTTCTCTTGATTAACTTTCTCCAGCTTTCACTTGTGTCTTTCTCTATATTTACTTTCTCTCTTTATGGATTATTCACTCTTACACAAATCTTGTCCTCTCCAAGACTCTCTCTCTCTCTCTCTCTCTCTCTCTCTCTCTCTCATCCTTCTAATTTAAGTTGAGCTCATTCTGTGGCTTCATACCTCATACTATACGCTATACTTTTGACTCCATAAGTTTATAATTCTAAAGCCTTTGTATGGGCACCGGGTGAAAGAGGAGCTTTCTCTCTGTGAGCTCTTACTGCGGTTAAAAACCAGGTCAACTTTTAGTTTTCAAAGTAGTCTATTCTTTAGCATATGAACATACTTTTATGTATGTCACAATAGCAGATGTGGGAATAAACACTTTCCCCTCTAAAATTTCAAGTGGTCTAATTTGAAACTTTCTCTCCCATTCAAGTTTTTCCTTTGCAAATGATTTTAAATTTTCTCTTAGCCCAGGATTTGTGTACTTTATTAAATATTTCCATGAAATAATTTACCCTTCATTTTATAGCAGCACTTTTCTCATGTTGCTCCCAGTTTATTTCAACAGACGTGCCTCTATTTTAATACATTTTTCAAGGACGTCGTCTCCACTCATGAACTTGAACCTTTTGAAATCATTTCCAAAACCCACGCCTATGCTTTCTCTCTCTCACACATATCCAAACAATTATTTTTAACAGTTTTCAGTCTCCTCGAGATATTTTCGTCTTTGAAACATGTCCTGTGTGCTCGAATCCCAAAAAGGAACCACCTTCCTTTCCTTTGACCACTCAGGTATGTCAGGCGAGAGTGAGGGAGATGTTCGACCTAGAAAGCCTCATAACTATACATTTTTATAGAGAGGAGAGAGACAAAACCAATGTAAAATCCTATTTGAAACAAATCTACAAATTCACAACTCTCTTAAAGACCTTATAGGGTATCTGTCATTGTATGAATGTGAATGATTGTGTGTATTAGAATAAGGGCATTTGTATATCGTTGCGTGGACTAATTATGAAT